>JBBFKN010000342.1:0-39616 GCA_039654755.1 Calcarius lapponicus | reverse complement strand
GTTTTGGGGGTCGGGCTCGCCCCGTTTTTGGTGTCCGATCCCCCCGTTTTTGGGGTTCGATCCCCCCCGGTTTTTGGGGGTCGATGCCCCCGGTTTTGGGGTTCGCACCACCCGGTTTTGGGGGTCGCTGTGGGGCGGGTGTGGGGGTCGCGCCCCTCGGTTTTTGGATCGATCGCCCCCGGTTTTGGGGGTCGGTATGGGGCGGTTTTGGGGGTCGGGCTTCCCCCGGTTTTGGGGGTCGGTGTGGGGCGGGCTTGGGGGTCGATCCCCGCCGGTTTTGGGGGTCGGGCCCCGCCGGTTTTGGGGGTCGGTTATGGGGCGGTTTTGGGGGTCGATTCCCCGGTTTTGAGGGTCGGGCTTCCCCCCGGTTTTGGGGGTCGCTGTGGGTCGGGTGTGGGGGTCGCGCCCCTCGGTTTTTGGGATCGATCGCCCCCGGTTTTGGGGGTCGATTCCCCCGGTTTTGGGGGTCGCTGTGGGGCGGTTTTGGGGGTCGATCCCCCCGGTTTTGGGGGTCGCACCCCCCCGGTTTTGGGGGTCGCTGTGGGGCGGGTTTGGGGTCGATCCCCCCGGTTCTGGGGGTCGCTGTGGGGCGGGTTTGGGGGTCGGGCCCCGCCGGTTTTGGGGGTCGGTATGAGGCTGTTTTGGGGGTCGATCCCCCCGGTTTTGGGGGTCGGGACCCGCCGGGTTTTGGGGGTCGATCCCCCCGGTTTTGGGGGTCGATTCCCCCGGTTTTGGGGGTCGCTGTGGGGCGGGTTTGGGGGTCGGACCCCGCCGGTTTTGGGGGTCGGGCTCCTCCCGGTTTCGGGGGTCGCACCCCCCCGGTTTTGGGGGGTCTGTGTGGGGCGGTTTTGGGGGTCGATCCCCGCCGGTTTTGGGGGTCGGGCTCCTCCCGGTTTCGGGGGTCGGGCTCCTCCCGGTTTCGGGGGTCGCAACCCCCCCGGTTTTGGGGGTCGCTGTGGGGCGGGTTTGGGGGTCGATCCCCGCCGGTTTTGGGGGTTTGTGTGGGGCGTTTTTGGGGGTCGGGCTCGCCCCGTTTTTGGGGGTCGGTGTGGGGCGGGTGTGGGGGTCGCGCCCCTCGGTTTTTGGGATCGATCACCCCCGGTTTTGGGGGTCGGGCTCGCCCCGTTTTTGGGTCGATTCCCCCGGTTCTGGGGGTTGGGCTCGCCCCGGTTTTGGGGGGTCGCTGTGGGGCGGGTTTGGGGGTCGGTCCCCCCGGTTCTGGGGGTCGGTCCCCCCGTTTTGGGGCTCCTTTCCCCCCGGTTTTGGGGGTCGGTTCCCCGGTTTTGGGGGTCGGGCTCCTCCCGGTTTCGGGGGTCGCGCCCCTCCGGTTTTGGGGGTCGGTGTGGGGCGGTTTTGGGGGGGTCTGCTCCTGGTTTTGGGGGGTCCGACTCTCCGGTTTTGGGGCTCGGTTCCCCCCCGGTTCTGGGGGTCGGGCTCCCCCTGTTTTGGGGTCGGTGTGTGGGGCGATTTTGGGGGTCGCGTCCCCCGGTTTTCACGTTGATTCCCCGGTTCTGGGGTCGGTTCCCGGTTCTGGGGTCGATCCCCCCGGTTTTGGGGGTCGGTTCCCGGTTCTGGGGTCGATCCCCCCGGTTTTGGGGGTCGGTTCCCGGTTCTGTGGGTCGGTTCCCGGTTTTGGGGGTCGGGTCGATCCCCCCGGTTCTGGGGTCGGTTCCCGGTTTGGGTCTCGGTCCCCGGTTCTGGGGTCGGTTCCCGGTTTTGGGGGTCGGTGTGGGGCGATTTTGGGGGGTCGGTTCTCGGGTGTTTGGGGTTCTGCCCCCCCGGTTCTGGGGGTCGGTCCCCGGTTCTGGGGTCGGTTCCCGGTTTTGGGGGTCGGTGTGGGGCGATTTTGGGGGGTCGGTTCTCGGTGTTTGGGGTCTGCCCCCCCGGTTCTGGGGTCGGTTCCCGGTTGTGGGGTCTGTTCCCGATGTTGGGGTCGGTTCCCGGTTCTGGGGTCGGTTCCCGGTTGTGGGGTCGGTTCCCGGTTCTGGGGGTCGGTCCCGGTTTTGGGGGTCGGGTCGATCCCCCCGGTTCTGGGGTCGGTTCCCGGTTCTGGGGTCGATCCCCCCGGTTTTGGGGGTCGGTGTGGGGCGATTTTGGGGGGTCGGTTCCCGGTGTTTGGGGTCTGCCCTCCCGGTTCTGGGGTCGGTTCCCGATGTTCGGGTCGGTTCCCGGTTCTGGGGCTCGGTTCGCGGTTTGGGTCTCGGTTCCCGGTTTGGGGTCCGTCCGCCCCCCCCCTCCCGCCCCCGGTGCTGAGGCCGGAGCTAAAAATAGCGCGGGGGGGCAGCGGGGGTCAGGGCCCGGCGCTGCTCGGGGGGGCGGCCCTGGAGGGGGGGGCGGGGGGGGGACACCGGGGGAGGGGACATCGGGGGGACACCGGGGGGACACCGGGGGGGACGTGGGAGACGCGGGAAGGGACACCGGGGGGAAAGCGAGGAGGACACCGGGGGGGACACCGGGGAGGGACACCGGGAAAGGGGGGGGACAGCGGTGAGGAGACACGGTGGGGGACACCGGGAAAGGGGGGGACACCGGGAGGGGACACGGGAAGGGACATCGGGGGGACACCGGGGGGGACACCGGGGGGCGAGGGGGGGACAGCGGTGGGGAAACACGGGAGGGACATTGGGGGGGACACCGGGGGGGGGACAGCGGTGGGGGACACCAGAGGTGGAAACACGGGGGGGGACACCGGGAAAGGGGGGGACACCGGGGGGGACACTGGAGGGACGCGGGGGGGACGTGGGAGACACGGGAAGGGACACCGGGGTGACACCGGGGGGGGACACCGGGAGGCGAGGGGGGGACAGCGGTGGTGGAAACACGGGGGGGACACCGGGAAAGGGTGGGAACACCGGGGGGGGACACTGGAGGGACGCGGGAAGGGACATCGGGGGACACCGGGGGGGACACCGGGGGAGGGGGGGACACGGGGGGACACCGGGGAGAAAGCGAGGAGGACATCGGGGGGGACACCGGGGGGGACACCGGGAGGGACACCGGTGGTGGAAACACGGGGGGGACACGGGGGAGGGGACAATGGGGGAGGGGACAATGACGGGGGACACCGGGAGGACACCGGGAGGCGAGGGGGGGGGACACGGTGGGGGGGACACGGTGGGGGACACCGGAGGGGACGTGGTGGGGGGAAACACGGGAGGGGACAATGAGGGGGGGACACCGGGGGAGGGATAATGAAGGGGGGGGACATTGAGGGGGGACACCGGGGGGACACCAGAGGTGGAAACACGGGGGGGGACACCGGGAAAGGGGGGGACACCGGGGGGGACACTGGAGGGACACGGGAAGGGACATCGGGGGGAAAGCGAGGAGGACACCGGGGGGTGACACCGGGAGGCGAGGGGGGGGACAGCGGTGAGGGGACACGGGGGGGGACACCAGGAAAGGGGGGGACACCGGGGGGGACACTGGAGGGACACGGGAAGGGGACACCGGTGGTGGAAACACGGGGGGGACACCGGGAAAGGCGGGGACACCGGGGGGGACACTGGAGGGACGCGGGGGGACATCGGGGGGGACACCGGGGGGCGAGGGGGGGGACAGCGGGGGGACACCGGGGGGGACACTGGAGGGACGCGGGGGGACATCGGGGGGGACACCGGGGGGCGAGGGGGGGGACAGCGGGGGGGACACCGGGGGGAAAACGCGGGAGGGGACATCGGGGGGACACCGGGGGGGACACCGGGAAAGGGGGGGACACCGGGGGGGACACTGGAGGGACGCGGGGGGGACGTGGGAAACGCGGGAAGAGACATCTGGAGGCGAGGAGGACACCGGGGGGACACCGGGGGGGACACCGGGAGGCGAGGGGGGGACAACAGTGGGGGGACAGCGGGGGGGACACCGGGAAAGGGGGGGACACTGGTGGGACACGGGAAGGGACATCGGGGGACACCGGGGGGGACATCGGGAGGCGAGGGGGGGACAGCGGTGGGGGGACACCGGGGGGGACACCGGAGGTGGAAACACGGGGGAGACACCGGGGGGTGACATTGGGGGGGACATTGGGGGGACACGGGGGGGGACACCGGGGGGGACCTGAGGGGGAAACGCGGGAGGTGACATTGGGGGGGGGGGGACACCGGAGGACGAGGGGGGGGGGGACACGGGAGGGAGGGGACAGCGGGGGGTGACATCAAAGGGGGGGACACGGGAGGGGACACCGAGCGAGGGACACCGGGGGGGACATGGGGGGACACCGGGGGGGGGCGGGGACAACGGGAGGACGGGGGGGGGACATGGAGCGGGGAAAACACGGGGGGGACACGGGAGGGGACAGCGGGGACACGGGGGGGGACGGGGGAAGGACACGGGGGGACACCGGGGGACACCGGGGGACATCGGGGGGGCACCGGATACCGGGGCGGGGGGGGGGGGAATCCCGCGGCTCAGGGGGTCTCCCGGGGGGGCGTCCGCGGTTCGGGGGTCTCCGGGGTCCCGTGGGTCGGGGGGTCCCCCGGGTGGGGGATCCCGGGGATCTCTCAGTTTCGGGGGTCCCGTGGTTCGGGGGGTCCCGGTGGTCCCGTGGGTCGGGGGGTCCCTCGGGTGGGGGATCCCGGGGGTCTCTCAGTTTTGGGGGTCCCGCGGTTCGGGGGTCCCGGTGGTCCCGTGGGTCGGGGGTCCCTCGGGTGGGGGATCACGGGGGTCTCGCTGTTTTGGGGGTCCCGCGGGTCGGGGGTCTCCCGGGTGGGGGATCCCGGGGGGTCTCTCAGTTTTGGGGGTCCCGTGGGTCAGGGGTCTCCGGGGTCCCGGTGGTCGGGGATCACGGGGGTCTCTCAGTTTTGGGGGTCCCGTGGGTCGGGGTTTCCGGGGTCCCGCGGTTCGGGGGTCCCGGTTGGTCCCGTGGGTCGGGGGGTCCCTCGGGTGGGGGATCCCGGGGGTCTCTCAGTTTCGGGGGTCCCGCGGTTCGGGGGTCCCGGTGGTCCCGGTATCGGGGATTCACGGTTCGGGGGTCCCGGAGGGTGGTCCCGGGGGGGTCCCGGGGGGTGTTCGCGGGGGGCTCGGGGTGGTCCCGGGTTGGGGTCCCGTAGGGGGGTCCCGGGGGGGGTCCCGGTGGTCCCGGGGGTGGTCCCGGAGGGGCGGAGCGGAGGCGGGTCCCGGGTTGGGGGTCCCGGGGGGGGTTCCCGGTGGTCCCCGGGGGTTCCTGGGGGGGGTCCCAGAGGGGGGTGGAGCGGAGGCGGAGGCGGGGGCGGGTCCCGAGTTGGGGGTCCCGGGGGGGGGTCCCGGGGGGGGTCCCGGGGGGGTCCCGGGGGGGCGGAGCGGAGGGGCGGAGCCGGGGCGGGTCCCGGGTTGGGGTCCCGGGTTGAGGTTCCGGGAGGGGGGTCCCGGTGGTCCTGGGGGGATCCCAGGGGGGTCCCGGTAGTCCCGGCGGGGGCGGAGCCGGGGGCGGGTCCCGGGGGGTGGGTCTCGATTTGGGGGGTCCCGGCGGGTTCCCGTACGGGGGTCCCGATGGTCCCGTGGGGATCTCAGGGGTGTCCCGTAGGGGGGTCCCGGGAGGGGGGGTGCCGGGGGGGTTCCCGGTGGTCCCGTGGGGATCCCAGGGGGTTCCGGTGGTCCGGGCGGGGGCGGAGCCGGGCGCGGTTCTCGGGGGCGGGGTCTCGATTTGGGGGGTCCCGGTGGTCCCGGGGGCGGGTCCCGGGTTGGGGTCCCGCGGGAGGTCGTGGGGGGGGTCCCGGGGGTGGAGCCGGGGGGGTCCCCGGTTGGGGTCCCGGGGCGGGTCCCCGGTGGCCCCCGGGGGTTTCCTGGGGGGGGTCCCAGAGGGGGCGGAGCGGAGGCGGAGCCGGGGCGGGTCCCGGGGGGGTCCCGGGGGGTTCCCGTAGGGGGGTCCCGGTGGTCCCGGGGGCGGGTCCCGGGTTGGGGTCCCGGTGGGTCCCGTGGTGGCTCCGTGGGGGGTCCCGGGGGGGTCCCGGGTTGGGGTCCCGGGTTGGGGTCCCGAGGGGGGGTCCCGGTGGTCCCGTGGGGGGTCCCAGAGGGGGCGGAGCGGAGGTGGAGCCGGGGGCGGGTCCCGGTTGGGGTCCCGGGGGGTTGATCCCGGGGGGGGGTCCCGGTGGTCCCCGGGGGTTCCTGGGGGGGGTCCCGGTGGTCCTGTGGGGATCCCAGGGGGGGTCCCGGTGGTCCCGGCGGGGGCGGAGCCGGGCGCGGGTCCCGGGGGGGGGGGGTCTCGATTTGGGGGTCCCGATGGTCCCGGGGGGTTCCCGTACGGGGGTCCCGATGGTCCCGGGGGCGGGTCCCGGGTTGGGGTCCCGGGGTAGGTCGTGGGGGGGTCCCGGGGGTGGAGCCCGGGGGGGGTCCCGGAGATCCCGTGGGAATCCCGGGGGGGTCCCGGTGGTCCCGGGTTGGGGTCCCGGGGGTGTGGTCCGTGGGGGCGGAGCGGAGGCGGGGGCGGGGTCCCGGGGTGGGCGGAGCCGAAGCCGGGGGCGGGGTCCCGGGGGGGTGTGGCCCCGTGGGGGGTGGAGCCGGAGCCGGGGGTCCCGGGTTGGGGTCCCGGGGGGTCCCGGGGGGGTGTGGTCCCGGGGGGGCGGGGGTCCCGGGGGTGTGTCCCGGGGGGCGGGAGCCGGGTTGGGGTCCCGGGTTGGGGTCCCGGGAGGGTCCCGGGGGGGGTCCCGGGGGCGGGGTCCCGTAGGGGGGCGGAGCCGGGGGCGGGTCCCGGGGGTGTGGTCCCGTGGGGGGCGGAGCGGAGGCGGAGCCGGGGGCGGGTCCCGGGTTGGGGTCCCGGTGGTCCGGGGGGTGTGGTCCCGTAGGGGGCGGGGGTCCCGGGGGGGTGTGGTCCCGTGTGGGGCGGAGCGGAGGCGGAGCCGGGCGCGGGTTCGTCCCTTTATTGGCCGCGGGGCCGGGGGGGGCCGCGGGGGCCGCTTGTGCTTGTCCTGAAATCCCTCGGATTGCCCCCAAAACCCGGGGGCGGGGCCGCGCCCAGGTGAGTCCCAGGGGGGCGGGGCCGGGCCCAGGTGAGTCCCAGGGGGGCGTGGCCAGGCCCAGGTGTGCCCCAGGGGGGGCGTGGCCAGGCCCAGGTGAGTCCCAGGGGGCGTGGCCAGGCCCAGGTGTGCCCAGGGGGGCGGGGCCGCGCCCAGGTGAGCCCCAGGGGGGCGTGGCCAGACCCAGGTGAGTCCCAGGGGGGCGGGGCCAGGCCCAGGTGAGTCCCAGGGGGGCGGGGCCAGGCCCAGGGGGGCGTGGCCAGACCCAGGTGTGCCCCAGGGGGCGTGGCCAGACCCAGGTGAGTCCCAGGGGGCGTGGCCAGACCCAGGTGTGCCCCAGGGGGGCGTGGCCAGACCCAGGTGAGTCCCAGGGGGGCCAGGCCCCAGGGGGGCGTGGCCAGACCCAGGTGTGCCCCAGGGGGGCGTGGCCAGGCCCAGGTGAGTCCCAGGGGGGGCGTGGCCAGGCCCAGGTGAGTCCCAGGGGGGCGGGGCCAGGCCCAGGTGTGCCCCAGGGGGCGTGGCCAGGCCCAGGTGAGTCCCAGGGGGGGCGGGGCCGCGCCCAGGTGAGTCCCAGGGGGCGGGGCCAGGCCCAGGTGAGTCCCGGGGGGGCGTGGCCAGGCCCAGGTGAGTCCCAGGGGGGCGGGGCCAGACCCAGGTGAGTCCCAGGGGGGCGGGGCCGCGCCCAGGTGAGTCCCAGGGGGGCGTGGCCAGGCCCAGGTGTGCCCCAGGGGGCGTGGCCAGGCCCAGGTGAGTCCCCGCCCACGAGCACAGAAGGGGGCGGAGCTCCCGGACCTGCAGTACCTGAATTGGGGGGAGGGGCCCAGCCCGGCCCAGGTGAGGGGGGGACACACCTGGGACATATTTGGGGACACCTGTGGCACACCTGGGCACACCTGGGGACACACCTGTGACACACCTGGGGACACACCTGGGACACACCTGGGGACACACCTGGGGACACACCTGGGCACACCTGGGGACACACCTGGGACACACCTGGGGACACACCTGTGGCACACCTGGGCACATCTGGGCACACCTGGGGACACACCTGGGGCACACCTGGGGACACACCTGTGGCACACCTGGGCACATCTGGGCACACCTGGGGACACACCTGGGGCACACCTGGGCACATCTGGGGACACCCCTGGGGGACACACCTGTGGCACACCTGTGACACACCTGGGGCACACCTGGGGGGGTGAGGGGGGGTGGGGGGCAGTGGGTGCGGCACCTGGGGCACCTGCGGGGATGCACCTGTGCAGGTGTGTGCAGGTGTGTCCGGTGTGAACAGGTGTGTGTCAGGTGTGCGCAGGTGTGCAGAGGTGTGTGCAGGTGTGAACAGCTGTGTTCAGGTGTGTCCGGTGTGTGCAGGTGTGTACAGTTGTGCAGGTGTGCACAGATGTGCACAGATGTGTGCAGGTGTGTACACGCGTGTGCAGGTGTGTCAGATGCTTACAGGTGTGTGCAGCTGTGCTCAGGTGTGCACAGGTGTGCCCAGGTGTGCACAGGTGTGCGCAGGTGTGAGCAGGTGTGTACGGGTCTGTACAGGTGTGCACAGGTGTGTCAGGTGTGTGCAGGCGTGGAGAGGTGCATGCAAGTGTGTCAGGTGCTTACAGGTGTGTGCAGGTGTGTGCAGGTGTGTGTGCAGCTGTGCTCAGGTGTTGCACAGGTGTGGGCAGCTGTGCTCAGGTGTGCACAGGTGTGGGCAGGTGTGTGTAGGTGTGTGTAGGTGTGTGCAGGTGTGTACAGGTCTGTACAGGTGTGTTGCAGGTGTGCACAGGTGTGCACAGGTGTGTGCAGGTGTGTGCAGGCGTGTGCAGGCGTGGAGAGGTGCATGCAGGTGTGTATAGGTGTGTGAAGGTGTGTACGGGTGTGTGCAGGTGTGTACAGGTGTGCACAGGTTGTGGAAAGGTGAGTGCATGTGTGTCAGGTGCTTACAGGTGTGTGCAGGTGTGTACAGGTGTGCACAGGTGTACAGGTGTGTACAGGTGTGTCAGATGCTTACAGGTGTGTGCAGGTGTGTACAGGTGTGTAAAGGTGTGGAAAGGTGTGTCAGGTGCTTACAGGTGTGTACAGGTGTGTACAGGTGTGTCAGGGGTGTGTCAGGTGTGTGCAGCACCTGTGACACCTGTGGGGGACACCAGGCTGAGCGTGTACAGGTCTGTCAGGTGTGTCTGTCAGGTGTGTCAGGTGTGTCAGGTGTGTCTGTCAGGTGCATCTCAGGTGTGTCTCAGGTGTGTCTCAGGTGTCTCAGGTGTGTCAGGTGTGTCAGGGTGTGTCTCAGGGTGTCTGTCGGGTGTGTCAGGGGTGCCCCAGGTGTGTGCAGGTGTGTGTGTCAGGTGTGTCAGGTGTGTGCAGGGAGTGCAGCACCTGCGGCACCTGCCAGGACACCGGGCTGAGCGTGTGTCAGGTGTGTACAGGTGTGGTCAGTGTTGTGCAGGTGTGTGTCAGGTGTGCACAGGTGTGTCAGGTGTGAGCAGGTGTGTGCAGGTGAGCTGAGCTTACAGGATGTGCCGTGTTGCAGGTGTGCACAGGTGTGTCAGGTGTGCACAGGTGTGTCAGGTATGTACAGGTGTGTGTCAGGTGTGAGCAGGTGTGTGCAGGTGAGCTGAGCTTACAGCATGTGCCGTGTGCAGGTGTGTAAACGTTTAGTGCAGCCGTGTACCTGTGTGAGCAGGTGTGTGTCAGGTGTGTACAGGTGTGCACAGCGTGTGACGTTCAGGTGTGTGCGGCGTGTACCTGTCCCTCTGTGTGCCCAGGTGCGTGCAGGTGAGGACAGGTGAGGACAGGTGCACACAGGGTGTGTACAAGGGTGTGCAGGTGCGTGCAGGTGTGTACAGGTGTGTAAATGCTTGTGCAGCCGCATACCTGTGTGTGCAGGTGTGTGCAAGGTGTGCAGAGGTGTGTACAGGTGTGTAAATGTTTGTGCAGCTGTGTACCTGTGTGAGCAGGTGTGCACAGGCACATGCAGGTGCATACAGGTGTGTGCAGGTGTGTACAGGTGTGTGAATGCTTGTGCACCTCTGTACCTGTGTGTGCAGGTGTGAGCAGGTGTGAGCAGGTGTGTACAGGCACACGCAGGTGCATACAGGTGTGTGCAGGTGTGTACAGGTGTGTGAATGCTTGTGCACCTCTGTACCTGTGTGTGCAGGTGTGTACAGGTGTGTACAGGTGTGTCAGTGTTTTGCCCAGCTGTGTACTGTGTGTGCAGGTGTGAGCAGGTGTGTGTGCAGGTGTGTACAGGTGGTGTCAATGTTTTGTGCAGCTGTGTACCTGTGTGTGCAGGTGTGTGCATGTATATAGAATTGTGCACAGGTGTTCGCAGGTGCACACGGGTGTGCACAGGTGTGTGTATAGATGTGTGCAGGTGTGCACAGGTGCGCACAGGTGTGTACAGGTGTGTGTATAGATGTGTACAGGTGTGCAAAGGTGCAGACGGGTGTGTACAGGTGCACGTATGGGTGTGCAGAGGTGTGTACAGGTGTGCAAGGTGTGTGTATATGCCTGCACAGGTGTGTGCAAAGGTACACACAGGTGCGCACAGGTGTGTGTACAGGTGTGTGTATGGATGTGTGCAGGTGTGCACAGGTGTGTGTACAGGTGTGTATAAGGTGTGCACAGATGTGTCCAGGCTCGCACAGGTGTGTATGGATGTGTACAGGTGTGTGCAGGTGTGCACAGGTGTGCACAGGTGTGTCCAGGTGTGTGTACAGGTGTGTGTATAGGTGTGCTCAGGTGTGTCCAGGCTCGCACAGGTGAGCCCCTCCCACCCCTCCAACACCCCCTCCCCCGCCCCCCCCCCGCGTGTCCATGGGCGTGTCCTGGGCGTGTCCAGCTGTCCTGGGCGTGTCCTGGCGTCTGTGGGCGTGTCCTGGTGTCCATGGGCGTGTCCTGGGCGTGTCCTGGGCGTGTCCTCAGCGTATCCAGGTGTCCTGGGCATGTCCTGGGCGTGCCCATTGGGGGGTGTGTCATGGGCCGTGTCCCTGGGCATGTCCAGGTGTCCCATGGGCGTGTCCTGGGTGTGCCCACTTTGGGGGGTGTGTCCTGGGCGTGTCCTGGGCGTGTCCTGGGCGTGTCCAGGTGTCCATGGGTGTGTCCTGGGCGTGCCCATTGGGGGGGGCGTGTCCTGGGTGTGTCCAGGTTCCCACGGGCGTGTCCTGGGGCGTGTCCAGGTGTCCTGGGCGTGTCCTGGGCGTGTCCTCAGCGTATCCAGGTGTCCTGGGCGTGTCCAGGTGTCCATGGGCGTGTCCTAGGCGTGTCCTGGGCGTGTCCTGGGCGTGTCCAGGTTTCCATGGGCGTGTCCTGGGTGTGCCCACTTTGGGGGGCGTGTCCTGGGCGTGTCCAGGGACCTGTCCTGGGCGTGTCCTGGGCGTGTCCACTTTGGGGGCGTGTCCTGGTTCTCATGGGCGTGTCCTGGGCGTGTCCAGGTGTCCATGGGCGTGTCCTGGGCGTGTCCTGGGCGTGTCCAGCTGTCCATGGGCGTGTCCTGGGGCGTGCCCACTTTGGGGGCGTGTCCTGGGCGTGTCCTGGGCGTGCCCACTTTGGGGGGGCGTGTCCTGGGCGTGTCCTGGGCGTGTCCTGGGCGTGTCCTGGGCGCGGGGGGGCCCGGCGGGCGCGGGGGGCGTGGCGGGCTCGGGGGGGGCGGGGTTTCCTAGCGCTACTCTGACGTCATCATCCCTGATTTGGCTGTGGGCGGGGCCGGCTCGGGGGTCCCTGATTGCTGAGCCCGCGCGGTCGCTCCTCGTCAAATTAACGGTAATTATTCATTAACGGTCAGTAATTATTGCTCTAGAGCGGGCGGCGCCCGCGTTTCTACAGTTTGGCAACGCAAAAACCGAAAAAAAACCCCAAAAAAACCCAAAAAAAAAACCCGAGAAATAAACCCGAGAAAGAAAACTTCAAAAAGCATCAAAAATTGGCATAGATGGAGATCGGGGGGTGGGGGAGGGGGGCGGGGGCGGGGCCTGCATGCAGAGACCCCCCCGGAGGGGGAGGGGCGGCGGGGGGAGGGGGGAGGGGGGGGAGGGGTCGTTTTCCCCCCTCCCCTCCCCCCCCTCCCTTCAGGCTTTGGCATCGCGGGGGGGGAGGGGGAGGGGCGGGAATCCCGGGGGGGCGGGCTTAATTAGGGGGGAGGGGTTTAATTAGAGGAGGGGCTTAATTAGGGGGAGGGGCTTCAATGGGGGTGGGGGGAGGGGTTTGTGCTCTCGGCAAGGGCGCCCCCGAAGCGGGGGTGAGGGGGGGCGGCCCCTCGTGGTGGGGGGGGGAGGGGAAATTTGGGGGGGTCCCCCCCTCCCCCCCCCTTAAAACACCCCCGGGATTTGGGGGGGGGGGGTGGGGGAGGGGCACCCTGAAATTATTGTGGGGGGAGGGGTACCCGGGGGGGGTGGGGGAGGGGTCCCCTGACGTCATTGGGGGGGGGAGGGGGAGGGGGTCCCCGGACAATATTGGGGTACCCGGGGGGGGTGGGGGAGGGGTCCCCTGACGTCATTGGGGTACCCGGGGGGGGGAGGGGTGGGGGGGGTCCCCTGACATTAATCGGGGGGGGGGGAGGGGTCCCCTGACATTTTTGGGGTACCCGGGGTGGGGGAGGGGTCCCCTGACATTATTGGGGTACCCGGGGTGGGGGAGGGGTCCCCGGACATTATTGGGGTACCCGGGGGGGGGAGGGGTCCCCTGGCATTATTGGGTACCCGGGTGGGGGAGGGGGGGGAGGGGGTCCCCTGGCATTATTGGGGTACCCGGGGGGGGGGGAGGGGTCCTCGGACATTATTGGGGTACCCGGGGGGGGGGAGGGGTCCCCTGGCATTATTGGGGTACCCGGGGGGGGGGAGGGGTCCCCTGGCATTATTGGGGTACCCGGGGTGGGGGAGGGGTCCCCTGGCATTTTTGGGGTACCCGGGGGGGGCCATGCATTGGGGGGGGGGGGGACCCCACCCAAATTTGGGGGGGGGTGGGGGAGGGGTACCCTGAAATTTTGGGGGGGGGGTGGGGGGAGGGGCCATGCAGGGGGGTCCCCGTTTTGGGGGGGGTGGGGGAGGGGCGGGGCTTATTGCGGGGGGAGGGGCGCCCCTCGATTTGGGGGGGGCTCTCCCTGTTTTGGGGGGGGGGGGGGCACCCATGCATGGAATTTGGGGGGGGGGGGGGATCCCCGATTTTGGGGGGGGGGTGCCGGGGGGGGGGGGAGGGGGGGAGGGGCACCCATGCAGCGTGGGGGGAGGGGGGGGGGGACCCCAAATTGGGGTTTTTGGGGGGGGGGACCCCAAATTGGGGTTTTTGGGGGGGGGGTCTCACCTGATTTGGGGTACGGGGGTACCCATGCAAAGGGGGGGGGAGGGGAGGGGGGACACCCCCATTTTGGGGTGCAGCGAGGGGGGGGAGGGGCCCCTGAATGGCGTGGGGGGGGGAGGGGCGCACCCCCATTTTGGGGGGAGGGGGTCACCCCCAAATTTTTGGGGTGCGGGGACCCCCAGGGCTGGGGGGGCGCCCATGCAAATTTTGGGGGGGGGTTGGGGGGGGGATCCCCCGATTTTGGGGGTGCTGCCCCCCCCGCAGGACCGGGGGGTCCCATGCAAATTTTGGGGGGGGGGTCTCCCCCGATTTGGGGGTTCCCCACATGCGGGGGGGGGGCGGGGCTATGGCACAAGGCTGAGGCACCCATGCAAAAAAGGGGGGGCACGGGGGGGGGGGGGGTCACCCCAATTTTGGGGGGGTCGGGGCACCCGTTGGGGGTGGGGGGAGGGGGGGGGTCACCCCAAATTTGGGGTGCGCCCCTTGGCGGGGGGGCGGCGCCCCTGGAAGAGCGGGGGTGTGACCCCGATTTTGGGGGGGGGTGACCCCGATTTGGGGGGGGTGACCCCGATTTTGGGGGGGGGTGACCCCGATTTTGGGGTGGGGTGACCCCGATTTTGGGGGGGGGGTGACCCCGATTTTGGGGGGGGGGGGACACATCCCTGCAAGAATGGGGGGGAGGGGGGTCCCCCCAAATTTGGGGTGCCCTGGACCCCCCTTGAAGGCAGCGGGGGGGATGGGGGGGGGTCATGCAAGTGAATTTGGGGGATCCAGAGGGGATTTTGGGGGGGTCGCAGTTTTGGGGTGATGAATTTTGGGGTGATGCATTTTTGGGGTGATGATTTTTTTGGGTGATGATTTTTTGAGGTGATGAATTTTTTGGGAGGATGAATTTTGGGTGGGTGATGCATTTTTGGGGTGATGCATTTTTGGGGTGATGGATTTTTGGGGTGATGAATTTTTTGGGGTGATGAATTTGGGGGTGATGAATTTTGGGGTGGCGAATTTTGGGGTGATGAATTTTTGGGGTGATGATTTTTTGAGGTGATGGACTTTGGGGTGATGAATTTTGGGGTGGCGAATTTTAGGGTGATGGAATTTTGGGGTGATGATTTTTTGGGGTGATGAATTTTTGGGGGTGATGAATTTTGGGGGTGATGGATTTTGGGGTGGCGAATTTTGGGATGATGAATTTTTGGGGTGATGAACTTTTGGGATGATGAATTTTTGGAGTGATGAATTTTTGGTGATGAATTTTTTGGGGGTGATGGATTTTGGGGGTGATGGATTTGGGGATGATGAATTTTTTGGGATGATGAATTTTTGAGGTGATAAATTTGGGGGTGATGAATTTTTTGGGGGTGATGATTTTTTGAGGTGATAATTTTTTGGGATGATGAATTTTTGGGGTGATGAATTTTTGGGGGTGATTAATTTTTTGGGGTGATGATTTTTTGGGGTGATGAATTTGGGGGTGATGAAATTTTTGGGGTGATGAATTTTGGGGTGATGATTTTTGGGGTGATGATTTTTTGAGGTGATGAATTTTTGGGGTGATGAATTTTGGGGTGATGAATTTTTGGAGTGATGGATTTTTTGGGATGATGAATTTTTTGGGGTGATGAATTTTGGGGGTGATGAATTTTGGGATGATGGATTTTTGGGGTGATGCATTTTTGAGGTGATGAATTTTTTGGATGATGAATTTTTTGGGGTGATGAATTTTGGGGTGATGAAATTTTTGGGGGGTGATTATTTTTGGGGTGATGAATTTTTGGGGGTGATGAATTTTGGGGTGGCGAATTTTGGGGTGATGAATTTGGGGGGGATGAATTTTTGGGGTGATGGATTTTTGGGAGTGATGAATTTTGGGGGTGATGAATTTTGGGGTGATGAATTTTGGGGTGGCGAATTTTGGGATGATGGATTTTTGGGGTGATGGATTTTTGGGATGATGAATTTTTGGGGTGATGAATTTTGGGGGGTGATGGATTTGGGGGTGATGAATTTTTTGGGGTGATGCATTCGGGGGTGATGAATTTTTTGGGGGTGAGAATTTTTGGGGTGATGGATTTTGGGGGTGATGACTTTTTGGTGGTGATGCAGGGGGTGATGACTTTTGGGGGTGATGCATTTTTGGGGGTGATTATTTTTTGGGGTGATGAATTTTGGGGGTGATGAATTTTGGGGTGATGGATTTTGGGGTGATGAATTTTGGGGGTGGCGAATTTTGGGGTGATGAATTTGGGGGTGATGAATTTTGGGGGTGATGAATTTTTGGGGTGATGAATTTTGGGGTGGCGAATTTTGGGGTGATGGAATTTTTGGGGTGATGGATTTTTTGGGGTGATGAATTTTGGGGTGATGAATTTTTGGGTCTGAATTTCGGGGGGGCTCAGCTTTGAAGGGTGAATTTTGGTGCCTGAATTTTGGGGATGAATTTTGGGGGACCCAACTCTGAAGGGTGAATTTTGTGACTGAATTTTGGGGCTCAAATTTCGGGGGCTCAACTCTGAAGGGTGAATTTTGGGCCTGAATTTTGGGGATGAATTTTGGGGACTCAACTTTGATGGGTGAATATTTTTGGGGTGAATTTTGGGGGGCTGAATTTTGGGGATGAATTTCGAAGGTTGAATTTTGGGGGGCCCAACTTGGAAGGGTGAATTTTGGACCCTGAATTTTGGGGGATGAATTTTGGGGGGCTCGACTTTGATGGGTGAATTTTTTGGGATGAATTTCGTGGCCGGAACTTTGGGGACTCAACTTTGATGGGTGAATTTTTTTGGGGTGAATTTTGGGGGGCTGAATTTTGGGGGGCTGAATTTCGAGGGTTGAATTTTGGGGGGCTCAGCTTTGAAGGGTGAATTTTGGAGCCTGAATTTTGGGGATGAATTTTGGGGGACCCAATTTTATGGGGCGAATTTTGGGGCTGAATTTCGGGGCTCAGATTTGGGGGGCTCAACTCTGAAGGGCGAATTTTGGGGCTGAATTTTGGGGCTGAATTTTGGGGGACCCAATCTTATGGGGGTGAATTTTGGAGCCTGAATTTTGGGGATGAATTTTGTGGGGGTGAATCTCTTGGCCGGAATTTTTGGGGGTGAATTCCTCGGGCTGAACTTCGGACGCCCAACTTTGAAGAGTGAATTTTGGGGGCTGAATTTTGGGGGGCTCGACTTTGATGGGTGAATTTTGGGCCTGAATTTTGGGGATGAATTTTGGGGGACTCGACTTTGATGGGTGAATTTTTTGGGATGAATTTTGGGGCTGAACTTTGGGGGACTCAGGTTTGAAGGGTGAATTTTTTGGGGGTGAATTTTGGGGGGCTGAATTTTGGGGAGCTGAATTTCGAAGGTTGAATTTTGGGGGACCCAACTTTGAAGGGCGAATTTTGTGGGGTGAATTTTGTGACTGAATTTGGGGGCTCAAATTTTGGGGGACCCAATTTCGTGGGGGTGAATTTTGGAGCTCAACTTTGAAGGTTGAATTTTGGACCCTGAATTTCGAAGGTTGAATTTTGGGGGGCCCGACTTTGGTGGGTGAATTTTTTGGGATGAATTTTGGGGCTGAACTTTGGGGACTCAACTTTGATGGGTGAATTTTTTTGGGGTGAATTTTGGGGGGCTGAATTTCGAGGGTTGAATTTTGCGGGGCCCGACTTTGAAGGGCGAATTTTGGAGCCTGAATTTTGGGGGACCCAATTTTATGGGGCGAATTTTGGGGCTGAATTTCGGGGCTCAAATTTTGGGGGGCCCAACTCTGAAGGGTGAATTTTGGGGCTGAATTTTGGGGATGAATTTTGGGGGACCCAATCTTATGGGGTGAATTTTGGAGCCTGAATTTTGGGGATGAATTTTGTGGGGTGAATCTCGTGGCCGGAATTTTTGGGGTGAATTCGTCGGGCTGAACTTTGGACCCCCAACTTTGAAGAGTGAATTTTGGGGCTCAAATTTGGGGGGCTCGACTTTGATGGGTGAATTTTGGACCCTGAATTTTGGGGACGAATTTTGGGGGGGCCGACTTTGATGGGTGAATTCTTTTAGGCTGAATTTTGGGGCTGAACTTTGGGGACTCAACTTTGATGGGTGAATTTTTTTGGGGTGAATTTTGGGGGGCTGAATTTTGGGGATGAATTTCGAAGGTTGAATTTTGGGGGGCTCAACTCTGAAGGGTGAATTTTGGGGTTGAATTTTGGGGCTCGAATTTCGGGACTCAGATTTGGGGGGCTGAACTCTGAAGGGTGAATTTTGGAGCCTGAATTTTGGGGGGCTCAGCTTTGAAGGGTGAATTTTGTGGGGAGAATTTTGGGGCTGAATTTTGGAGCCTGAATTTTGGGGGGCTCAGCTTTGAAGGGTGAATTTTGTGGGGAGAATTTTGGGGCTGAATTTTGGAGCCTGAATTTTGGGGCTCCCAACTTTGCAGGGCGAATTTTGTGGGGAGAATTTTGGGGCTGAATTTCGGGGCTCACCTTTGAAGGGCGAAATTTTTTGGGGTGAATTTCCCGGCCGGAATTTTCGGGGTGAAATTCCTAGAGCTCAACTTCGAAGGGTGAATTTTTTGGGGGTGAATCTCGAGGCCGGAATTTTTTTGGGGTGAATTCCTTGGCCTGAACTTGGGAGGGTGAATTTTGAAGGGCGAATCCCGACGGGTGAATCCTCACGGCCGGAATTGGAAAGGGTGAACTTTGAAAGGTGAATTTGGAATTTTGAAAGGTGAATTTCGAATTTTGAAAGGTGAATTTGGAATTTTAAAAGGTGAATTTCGAATTTTGAAAGGTGAATTTGGAATTTTGAAAGGCGAATTTGGAATTTTGAAAGGTGAATTTCGAATTTTGAAAGGTGAATTTTGAAAGGTGAATTTCGAATTTTGAAAGGTGAATTTTTGGAGAGTGAATCCCCGACGGGTGAAATTTTAGGGGTGAATTTTGAAAGGTGAATCCTGACGAGTGAAATTTGAGGGGTGAATTTTGAAAGGCGGATTCTGAAGGGTGAATTTTGAAAGGCGAATTTTGGGAGGTGAATCCCGAAGGGTGAATCCTGACAGGTGAAATTTGAGAGTTGAATCCTGAAGGGCGAATTTCGAAGGGCGAATCCTGACAGGTGAAATTTCAAAGGTGGATTTTGAGAGGTGAATCCTCACAGGTCAATTTTGAAAGGTGAATTTTGAGAGGTGAATCCCGACAGGTGAATTTTGAAAGGTGAAATCTGAAGGGCGAATCCTGACAGGTGAAATTTCAAAGGTGGATTTTGAGAGCTGAGTCCCGACAGGTGAATTTGGAAGGGCGAATCCTGAAGGATGAATCCCGAAGGGCGAATCCCGACAGGTGAATTTTGAGAGGCGAGATCTGGAGGATGAATCCTGACAGGTGAGTTTTGAAAGGCGAATCCCGACAGGTGAATTTTGAAGGGTGAAATCCGAAGGGTGAATCCTGACAGGCGAATTTCGAGAGGCGAGATCTGGAGGATGAATCCCGACGGGCGAATCCCGACAGGTGAATCTGGAGAGGTGAATCCCGAAGGGCGAATCCCGACAGGTGAATTTGGAAAGGCGAATCCTGAAGGATGAATCCCGAAGGATGAATCCCGGCAGGTGAATTTGGAAAGGTGAAATCCGAAGGGTGAATCCCGACAGGTGAATTTGGAAAGGCGAGATCTGGAGGATGAATCCCGAAGGGCGAATCCTGACAGGTGAATTTTGAAAGGTGAGATCTGAAGGGCGAATCCCGACAGGTGAATTTGGAAAGGTGAAATCTGAAGGATGAATCCCGAAGGGCGAATCCCGACAGGTGAATTTGTAGAGGCGAGATCTGGAGGATGAATCCCGACAGGTGAATTTTGAAAGGTGAATTTTGAAGGGCGAATCCCGACAGGTGAATTTTGAGAGGTGAATCCCGAAGGGCGAATCCCGACAGGTGAATTTTGAGAGGTGAATCCCGAAGGGCGAATCCCGACAGGTGAATTTGGAAGGTGAAATCTGAAGAATGAATCCCGACAGGTGAATTTGGAAGGGCGAATCCTGAAGGATGAATCCCGAAGGGCGAATCCCGACAGGTGAAATCTGAAGGATGAATCCCGACAGGTGAATTTTGAGAGGTGAAATCTGAAGGATGATTCCCGACAGGTGAATTTGGAAAGGCGAATCCTGAAGGATGAATCCCGAAGGATGAATCCCGACAGGTGAAATCTGAAGGATGAATCCCGACAGGTGAATTTGGAAGGATGAATCCTGAAGGGCGAATCCCGACAGGTGAATTTTGAAGGGTGAATTTTGAAGGATGAATCCCGGCAGGTGAATTTGGAAAGGCGAATCCTGAAGGATGAATCCCGAAGGGCGAATCCCGACAGGTGAATTTGGAAAGGCGAATCCTGAAGGGTGAATCCCGACAGGTGAATTCTGAAGGATGAATCCCGACAGGTGAATTTGGAAGGGCGAATCCTGAAGGATGAATCCCGAAGGGCGAATCCCGACAGGTGAATCCTGAAGGATGAATCCCGACAGGTGAATTTGGAAGGGTGAATCCCGAAGGGCGAATCCCGACAGGTGAATTTTGAAGGATGAATCCCGACAGGTGAATTTGGAGAGGCGAATCCTGAAGGATGAATCCCGACAGGTGAAATCTGAAGGATGAATCCCGACAGGTGAATTCTGAAGGGCGAATCCTGAAGGGTGAATCCCGACAGGTGAATTTTGAGAGGTGAATTCTGAAGGATGAATCCCGACAGGTGAATTTGGAAAGGTGAAATCCGAAGGATGAATCCCGAAGGGCGAATCCCGACAGGTGAATTTGGAAAGGCGAATCCTGAAGGGTGAATCCCGACAGGTGAATTTTGAAGGATGAATCCCGACAGGTGAATTTGGAAGGATGAATCCCGACAGGTGAATTTGGAAGGATGAATCCCGACAGGTGAATTTGGAAGGGCGAATCCTGAAGGATGAATCCCGAAGGGCGAATCCCGACAGGTGAATTTGGAAGGATGAATCCCGACAGGTGAATTTGGAAGGGCGAATCCTGAAGGATGAATCCCGACAAGTGAATTTTGAGAGGTGAATTTGGAAGGGCGAATCCTGAAGGATGAATCCCGAAGGATGAATCCCGACAGGTGAATTTTGAAGGATGAATCCCGACAGGTGAATTTTGAAAGGCGAATCCTGAAGGATGAATCCTGAAGGGTGAATTTTGAAGGATGAATCCCGAAGGGCGAATCCCGACAGGTGAATTTGGAAAGGCGAGATCTGGGGGATGAATCCCGACAGGTGAATTTGGAAGGGCGAATCCTGAAGGATGAATCCCGACAGGTGAATTTGAAAGGCGAATCCTGAAGGGTGAATCCCGACAGGCGAATCCCGACAGGTGAAATCTGAAGGATGAATCCCGACAGGTGAATTTTGAAGGATGAATCCCGAAGGGCGAGCCCTGCCGGCCGCACCCCGAGGCGCCGATCCCGACGGGAGCCCCGTCCCGCCGCACCGACCCTCGGGGCCGCGCCCGCGGGGGCCCAACCGGGCTGGGGGCGACCTCTCCCCGCTGGGGATCCCGGAGGGGCGAATTTCGTGCGGAGCAGCCTCGGCAGGGGCAGAGCGCGGCTCAGGCGTGCAGGGGGCTGAGCGGCGCCGCGGCGCCCTTGAAGCAGGCGGACTCGTAGTGCTTGTTGAGATAGGACTTGAGGGCGAAGGTTTTGCTGCAGCGCTTGCACTTGAAGTGCTTGAAGGCCGAGTGGGTCTGCATGTGGGCGCGCAGGTTGGAGCGGTCGGCGAAGGCTTTGCCGCAGTGCGCGCAGCCGAACGGCTTCTCGCCGGTGTGCGAGCGCATGTGGCCCTGCAGCAGCCAGGGCCGGCTGAACGCCTTGCCGCACACCTGGCACTTGTGCTTCAGGTCGTGGGTCAGCAGGTGCATGGCCATGGCCGGCATGGAGACGTACACCTTGCCGCAGGTGGGGCATTTCTTGGCCATCTTGCTGTCCAGGCTGCGGTGCGTCTGCTTGTGGCGGCTCAGGTTGGACGAGGTGGCGTAGCTCTTGCCGCACTCGCCGCACGTGTGGCGGGGCAGGCTCCGCGCCGCCGCGCCGCCGCCGCTCACCTTGCGCCGGGAGCGGCCGTCCGTGATGAAGAAGGCGTCCACGGCGTAGCCCTCGCTGACGGCCGCGTCGCCGTTGATGTAGCCGCCGGCCATGCCCGAGTGCGGGCTGTCCGGGGGCTCCGAGTCGCCGCCGCCGAAGTCGCCGCGGCCGCCCGGGTACAGCGAGTCCGGGGACGGGACCTTGAGCGCCGCCTCGGGGTCCCCCTCGAAGGCAGAGGGGGCCATGTAGTCGCTGATGTACCCTGGGGACAGCGCGGGACAGCGGTCAGGGTTGGGGACACGGTGGGGACAGGGAGGGGACAGCGGTCAGGGGGGCTCAGGGTTGGGGACAGGGAGGGGACAGGGTGGGGACAGCGGTCAGGGGGGCTCAGGGGAGGGGACAGAGAGGGGACAGAGCGGGGACAGCGGTCAGGGGAGGGGACAGGGAGGGGACAGGGTGGGGACAGCGGTCAGGGGGACTCAGGGAGGGGGACAGGGAGGGGACAGCGGTCAGGGGAGGGGACACGGTGGGGACAGGGAGGGGACAGCGGTCAGGGGAGGGGACAGCGCGGGGACAGGGTGGGGACAGCGGTCAGGGGGGCTCAGGGAGGGGACAGGGTGGGGACAGGGTGGGGACAGCGGTCAGGGCAGGGGACAGAGCGGGGACAGAGCGGGGACAGCGGTCAGGGCAGGGGACAGAGCGGGGACAGCGGTCAGGGCAGGGGACAGAGCGGGGACAGCGGTCAGGGGTGGGGACAGAGTGGGGACAGCGGTCAGGGGGGCTCAGGGAGGGGACAGAGCGGGGACAGCGGTCAGGGGAGGGGACACGGTGGGGACAGGGTGGGGACAGCGGTCAGGGTGGGGACAGGGTGGGGACAGGGAGGGGACAGGGAGGGGACAGCGGTCAGGGGGCTCAGGGTGGGGACAGAGCGGGGACAGCGGTCAGGGGAGGGGACACGGTGGGGACAGGGTGGGGACAGAGCGGGGACAGCGGTCAGGGGGGCTCAGGGGAGGGGACAGGATGGGGACAGGGTGGGGACAGCGGTCAGGGGGGCTCAGGGGAGGGGACAGGATGGGGACAGGGTGGGGACAGCGGTCAGGGGGGCTCAGGGAGGGGACAGCGGTCAGGGGAGGGGACAGGGAGGGGACAGAGCGGGGACAGCGGTCAGGGAGGGGACAGAGCGGGGACAGGGAGAGGACAGCGGTCAAGGGTGGGGACAGGGAGGGGACAGAGCGGGGACAGCGGTCAGGGAGGGGACAGCGCGGGGACAGGGAGGGGACAGCGGTCAGGGAGGGGACAGGGTGGGGAGAGCGGTCGGGGAGGGGACAGAGAGGGGACAGAGCGAGGACAGCGGTCAGGGGAGGGGACAGGGTGGGGACAGGGTGGGGACAGCGGTCAGGGGGGCTCAGGGGAGGGGACAGGGAGGGGACAGCGGTCGGGGGGGGGACAGAGCGGGGACAGGGTGGGGACAGAGCGGGGACAGCGGTCAGGGGGGCTCAGGGGAGGGGACAGGGAGGAGACAGCGGTCAGGGGGGCTCGGGGGAGGGGACAGGGAGGAGACAGCGGTCAGGGGGGCTCAGGGTTGGGGACAGGGAGGAGACAGCGGTCAGGGGGGCTCGGGGGAGGGGGACACGCGTGGGGGGTGGAGGGGAGGGGAAGGGGAGGGGGTGATGGTGGCTCTGCGTGTCCCCGGGGATGTCCTGTGTGTCCCCCTGTGTGTGTCCCTGTGTCTGTCCCTCCTGTGTGTCCGTCCTGTGTCCCTCTGTGTGTCCCTCCTGTGTCCCTCTGTGTCCCCCTGAGTGTGTCCCTGTGTCTGTCCCTCCTGTGTCCCTCTGTGTGCCCTTTCTGTGTCCCCCTGGT
Organism: Calcarius lapponicus; assembly: GCA_039654755.1. Taxonomy (NCBI): domain Eukaryota; kingdom Metazoa; phylum Chordata; class Aves; order Passeriformes; family Fringillidae; genus Calcarius; species Calcarius lapponicus. The sequence goes on along the minus strand of JBBFKN010000342.1, from coordinate 16,479 downwards.
TGGTCTGTCTGTCCCTCCTGTGTCCCCCCTGCGTGTCCCTCTGTGTGTCCCTTCTGTGTCCCCCTGGTTGGTCTGTCTGTCCCTCCTGTGTCTCCCTGTGTGTGTCCCTGCATCTCCCCCTGGCTCTCCCGTGTGTGTCTCCTCTGTGTCCCGCGTCTGTCCCTCCCGTGTCCCCTCTGTGTGTCCCTCCTGTGTCCCTCCTGTGTCCTCCCGTGTGTGTCCCTGTGTCTGTCCCTCCTGTGTCCACCTGTGTGTCCCCCTGTGTCCCCCTTGTGTGTCCCCCTGTCTGTCCCTCCCGTGTCACCTTGGCTGGTTCATGTGTGTCCCTTCTGTCCCCTCCTGTGTCCCCCCTGTCTGTCCCGTGTCTGTCCCTGCTGTGTCCACCTGTGTCCCCTCTGTGTCCCGTGTGTCCGTTCTGTGTCCCCCCGTCTGTCCCTCCCGTGTCCCCTCTGTGTCCCTCCTGTGTCCCCCTGTCTGTCCCTGCGTCTCTGTCCTGTGTCCCCCTGTCTGTCCCCTCTGGATGTCCCGTGTGTGTCCCTCCTGTGTCCTCCCGTGTGTCCCCCCGTCTGTCCCTCTGTGTCCCCTCTGTGTCCCCCTGTGTGTGTCCCTGCATCTCCCCCTGGCTCTCCCGTGCGTGTCCCCTCTGTGTCCCGCGTCTGTCCCTCCTGTGTCCCCCTGTGTGTCCCCTCTGTGTCCCCCCGTCTGTCCCTCTGTGTGTCCCCCTGTGTCCCGTGTGTCCGTTCTGTGTCCCCCCGTCTGTCCCTCTGTGTCCCCTCTGTGTCCCCCTGTGTGTGTCCCTGCATCTCCCCCTGGCTCTCCCGTGCGTGTCCCCTCTGTGTCCCGCGTCTGTCCCTCCTGTGTCCCCCTGTGTGTCCCCTCTGTGTCCCCCCGTCTGTCCCTCTGTGTGTCCCCCTGTGTCCCGTGTGTCCGTTCTGTGTCCCCCCGTCTGTCCCTCTGTGTCCCCTCTGTGTCCCCCTGTGTGTGTCCCTGCGTCTCCCCCCGGGTCTCCCGTGCGTGTCCCCTCTGTGTCCCGTGTCTGTCCCTCCTGTGTCCCCCCTGCCTGTCCCGTGTCTGTCCCTGCTGTGTCCACCTGTGTGTCCCCCTGTGTCCCGTGTGTCCGTTCTGTGTCCCCCCGTCTGTCCCTCCGTGTGTCCGTTCTGTGTCCCCCTGTGTGTGTCCCTGTGTCTCCCCGTGGCTCTCCCGTGCGTGTCCCCTCTGTGTCCCTTGTCTGTCCCTCCCGTGTCCCCTCTGTGTCCCCTCTGTGTCCCGTGTCCCCTCTGTGTCCCCTCTGTGTCCCCTCTGTGTCCCTTCTGTGTCCCCCTGTATGTCCCTCTGTCTGTCCTGTGTCACCTTGGTTGGTTCATGTCTGTCCCTTCTGTCCCCTCCTGTGTCCCCCCTGCCTGTCCCGTGTCTGTCCCTGCTGTGTCCACCTGTGTGTGTCCCTGCATCTCCCCCTGGCTCTCCCGTGCGTGTCCCCTCTGTGTCCCGTGTCTGTCCCTTCTGTGTCCCCCCTGCATGTCCAGTGTCTGTCCCTCTTGTGTCCGCCTGTGTGTCCCCCTGTGTGTCCCCCCTGTCTGTCCCGTGTGTGTCCCTCCTGTGTCACCTTGGTTGTCCTCTGTCCCTCCCGTGTCTCCCTGTGTGTCCCCCTGGCTGGTCTGTGTGTCCCTCTGTGTGTCCCCCCGTCTGTCCCTCTGTGTCCCCCTGTCTGTCCCTGCGTCTCTCTCCTGTGTCCCCCTGTCTGTCCCCTCTGGCTGTCCCGTGTGTGTCCCCCTGGTTGTCCCTCTGTGTCCCATCTGTGTCCCCATGTGTCCCGTGTGTGTCCCCCCTGTGTGACCCCCTGGTTGCCCTCTGTCCCTCCTGTGTCCCCCTGTCTGTCCCTCCTGTGTCCCCCTGTCTGTCCCTCCTGTGTCCCCCCGTCTGTCCCTCCTGTGTCCCTCTGTCTGTCCCTCCTGTGTCCCCCTGTCTGTCCCTCCTGTGTCCCCCCGTCTGTCCCTCCTGTGTCCCCCTGTGTGTCCCGTGTGTCCCCTGCCCCTCATCTGCCCATCCCCCCACCTGTCCCCTGCTTGTCCCTCTGATTGTCCCCTTGTCTGTCCCTTTGTCTGTCCTCCTCCCTGTCCCCCTGTCTGTCCCCCTACCTGTCCCTCTCTCTGTCCCCCTGCCTGTCCCCCTGTCTGTCCCCTTCTCTGTCGCACTGTCCCCCTGTCTGTCCCCCTACCTGTCCCTCTCTCTGTCCCCCTGCTTGTCCCCCTGTCTGTCCCCCCTCTGCCTCTTGCCTGTCCCTCTTTTGTCCCCCTGTCTGTCCCCCTTCCCGACCCCCTGTCCATCCCCTGTCTGTCCCTCTGTCTGTCCCCTTCTCTGTCACACTGTCCCCCTGTCCATCCCCTGTCTGTCCCTCTGTCTGTCCCCTTCTCTGTCACACTGTCCCCCTGTCCATCCCCTGTCTGTCCCTCTGTCTGTCCCCTTCTCTGTCGCACTGTCCCCCTGTCTGTCCCCCTTCCCGACCCCCGGCCCATCCCTCTGCCAGGCTGTGCGCGACTCAACTCCTGACCTGCCCTTGTCCCTTGTCCCCGTCCCTGTCCCTTCCCATGTCCCTGTCCCCTGTCCTCAACTCCGTCCCTGTCCCCTGTCCCCAAGCCTGCCCTTAACCCCTTGTCCCTGTCCCTGTCCCTTCCCGCAGCCCCCTGTCCCCATCCCTGTCCGTGTGTCCCTGTCATTGTCACTGCCATTGGCTCCTGTCCCTGTCCCCATCCCTGTCCCCATCCCTGTCCATGTGTCCTTGTCCCCATCCCTGCCATTGGCTCCTGTCCCTGTCCTCTACTCCTGACGCTATCCCTGTCCCCATCCCTGTCCTTAACCCCTTGTCCTTGTCCCCATCCCTGCCATTGGCTCCTGTCCCTGTCCTCTGTCCCTGTCCTCTGTCCCTGTCCCCTGTCCCTGTCCCTGTCCCCTGTCCCCATCCCTGTCCCCATCCCTGTCCTTAACCCCTTGTCCTTGTCCCCATCCCTGCCGTTGGCTTCCTGTCCCTGTCCCTGTCCCTGTCCCTGTCCCTGCCCGCATCCTCCTGCCCTCTCTCCTGTCCCCGTCTCCGCAGTTCCTGTCCCCGCAGTCCCGGCCACTGTCCCCATCCCCGCAGTCCCTGTCCCCATCGCTGCCCGCATCTCTGCTCTGCCCCCTGTCCCCTGTCCCTGTCCCCTGTCCCTGTCCCCTGTCACTGTCCCCTGTCCCCTGTCCCTGTCCCTGTCCCCTGTCCCCTGTCCCCTGTCCCTGTCCCCTGTCCCTGTCCCTGTCCCCTGTCCCTGTCCCCTGTCCCTGTCCCCTGTCCCTGTCCCTGTCCCCTGTCCCTGTGCCCTGTCCCTGTCCCTGTCCCCTGTCCCCTGTCCCTGTCCCCTGTCCCTGTCCCCTGTCCCTGTCCCCTGTCCCTGTCCCCTGTCCCTGTCCCCTGTCCCTGTCCCCTGTCCCTGTGCCCTGTCCCCTGTCCCCTGTCCCTGTCCCTGTCCCCTGTCCCTGTCCCCTGTCCCTGTCCCTGTCCCCTGTCCCTGTCCCCTGTCCCTGTCCCCTGTCCCTGTCCCATCCCTGCCCTCAGCCCCTGCATCTCTTCCTCCCCTTGTCCTTGTCCCTCACCCCTGTCCCCGTCCCTGTCCCCGCAGTCCCCGTCCCTCCTTCCTCCATCCCCGCATCGCTGCCCTCACCCCGCTGTCCCTTCCCTTGTCACTGTCCCTGCGCCAGCATCCCCTGTCCCCATCCCCTGTCCCTTCCCTTGTCGCTGTCCCCATCCCCTGTCCCTTCCCTTGTCACTGTCCCCGTCCCTGCGCCAGCATCCCCTGTCCCCTGTCCCCATCCCTGCCCTGTCCCCATCCCCTGTCCCCGTCCCTGCGCCAGCATCCCCTGTCCCCTGTCCCCGCTCTCACAGCTCTGTCCCTTCCCTTGTCGCTGTCCCTGCGCCAGCATCTCCTGTCCCCTGTCCCTATCCCTGCCCTGTCCCCATCCCCTGTCCCTGTCCCCGTCCCTGCGCCAGCATCCCCTGTCCCTGTCCTCATCCCGCTGTCCCTTCCCTTGTCGCTGTCCCCGTCCCTGCGCCAGCATCCCCTGTCCCCATCCCCTGTCCCTTCCTTTGTCGCTGTCCCCATCCCTGCGCCAGCATCCCCTGTCCCCTGTCCCCATCCCCTGTCCCTTCCCTTGTCACTGTCCCTGCGCCAGCATCCCCTGTCCCCATCCCCTGTCCCTTCCCTTGTCACTGTCCCCATCCCTGCACCAGCATCTCCTGTCCCCTGTCCCCATCCCCTGTCCCTTCCTTTGTCGCTGTCCCTGTCCCTGCGCCAGCATCCCCTGTCCCCATCCCCTGTCCCTTCCCTTGTCGCTGTCCCTGCGCCAGCATCCCCTGTCCCCGCTCTCACCCCGCTGTCCCTTCCCTTGTCGCTGTCCCTGCGCCAGCATCTCCTGTCCCCTGTCCCTATCCCTGCCCTGTCCCCATCCCCTGTCCCTGTCCCCGTCCCTGCGCCAGCATCCCCTGTCCCCATCCCCTGTCCCCATCCCCTGTCCCTGTCCTCATCCCGCTGTCCCTTCCCTTGTCGCTGTCCCTGCGCCAGCATCCCCTGTCCCCATCCCTGCCCTGTCCCCATCCCCTGTCCCTGTCCCCGTCCCTGCGCCAGCATCCCCTGTCCCCTGTCCCTGCCCTGTCCCCATCCCCTGTCCCTGTCCCCGTCCCTGCGCCAGCATCCCCTGTCCCCTCTGTCACAGCTCTGTCCCTTCCCTTGTCGCTGTCCCCGCATTCCCGGTCCCTGCCTGCCGCATCCCGCTGTCCCTTCCCCTGTCCCCGCTGTCCCTTCCCCTGTCCCCGCTGTCCCTTCCCTGTCGCCGCTGTCCCTTCCCCTGTCCCCGCTGTCCCTTCCCCTGTCGCATCCCGCTGTCCCTTCCCTGTCGCCGCTGTCCCTTCCCCTGTCGCATCCCGCTGTCCCTTCCCCTGTCCCCGCTGTCCCTTCCCTGTCGCCGCTGTCCCCCGTTCCCTTCCCTTGTGGCCGCGGTCCCGCTCCGTTCCCGCATTCCCGGCCCCGCCGCCATCCCCGTTCCCGCATTCCCGCATTCCCCGCCCGCCGCCGCCGCTGCCCCGGCCCCGCTCAAGGTCACGGCGGGGCCGGGCCGGGCCCGGTGCGGCGGCGGCTGCGGCGGTTCCGCCGGTCCCGGTTACGCAACGCGCCGCAGCCGCCGCCGCCGCACCGGGCCCGGCCGGGGCCGCGCTCCGCACAAAGGCCGCCGGCAGCGGCGCGGGGACAACGGGGACAACAGCGGGGACAACAACGGGGACAACAACGGGGACAACAGCGGGGACAACAACGGGGACAACAACGGGGACAACAACGGGGACAACAACGGGGACAACAACGGGGACAACGGGGCCGCCGCCGCCGCCGCTGCCCTTGAACTTGGCTCCCGCAGACAAAGGGCAGCGGCAGCGGCAGCAGCGCCCGCTCCGCGCTCCGGTTCTGCCCCGGTTCCGCCCCGCTCGTTCCGGCCCGGTCCCGCCGTGCCCGGCGGCGGCGGCAGCGCGGCGGAATGCGGCGGTTCCCGGCCGGGGCACGGGGAGAGGGGAGGGGGTTCAGCGGGGCCCGGCGCCCGCTATTTCCCGGTATTTCCCGGTATTTCCCGGTATTGCTCGGTATTTACCCTTCTCGTGCAACCGGGAGCCGAAATCCGCCCGGGCGCGGCCGTACGGGGCGTCGAGGCCGGCGGGGAAGTCATCGAGCTTCACCTTCTTCACCAGGAACGACCTGGGCATGGTTCCGCCGCGGACCGGGCCCGGCCCCGCCGCCACAAAGGGCCCCCCCCGGGCGGCGGAGGGGGGGACGGGCGGGGGGTGCCGAACCGAGCTACGGCTGCTTTGTGCGGCGGGCGCGGCCGCCCAGCTCCGGGCCGGGGCCGCCCGCAGCCGCCGCCGCCGCTGCCGCCGCCGCCGCCGTGTCGGTGTCGGTGAGGCCGCGCCCGGCGGCTCCCGGGCCCCCCCCGCGATCGGGCATGGACCGGCGGGGTCGGCACCGGCGCGGGGGGGCGGCCGAACCCCTCCGGGAGCGCTCCCGGGCGGGGGTCCCGGTGCGGCGGCGGCGGCGGCGGCGGGGCCGGGTCAGCGCCCGTTCAGCACCGCGGACAGCGGCGGCGGCGGCGGCGGCGGGGCCGGGGATGGACGGATGGGTGGATGGATGGGGAGGGGGCTGCGGGATGGGGGCGCGGGGCCCGGAGCGTGTGAGGAGCGCTCGGCACCGGCCCCGCGCTTATAACGGGGCCGGGGGGACGCGGGGGGGGCGCGGGGAACGGCGGGGGGGGCGGGGGGAGGGGGCGGGAGGGGAACGCCCCCGGGGCGGGGAGGGGGAGGGGCAACGGAGAGCCACGCCCACCGCGGGGAGGGGGAGGGGATGGGAGAGGGAGGGAGGGCGGTAGGACCCGGGAGAGTCCCGGGAATTGCGGGGGAATTGGAGCCGGGATAGTCCCGGGATTTGGGAGCGGTAGGACCCGGGAGAGTCCCGGGATTCGGGAGCGGTAGGAGCCGGGAGAGTCCCGGGATTCGGGAGCAGTAGGACCCGGGAGAATCCCGGGATTTGGGAGCGGTAGGAGCCGGGAGAATCCCGGGATTTGGGAGCGGTAGGACCCGGGAGAGTCCCGGGATTCGGGAGCGGTAGGACCCGGGAGAATCCCGGGATTCGGGGGGGAATTGGAGCTCAGAGAATCCCGGAATTTGGGGAGAGATAGGACCGGGGAGAATCCCGGGATTTGGGGGGAATTTGGAGCGATTGGAGCCGGGAGAATCCCGGGATTTTTTGGGGGAAGGAGGAGCTTTAGGACCCAGGAGAGTCCCGGGATTTGGGAGCGGTAGGACCCGGGAGAATCCCGGGAATTGGGGGGGGGAATTTTAGCTCAGAGAATCCCGGAATTTGGGGAGCGGTAGGACCCGGGAGAATCCCGGGATTCGGGGGGAATTGGAGCTCAGAGAATCCCGGAATTTGGGGAGAGATAGGACCGGGGAGAATCCCGGGATTTGGGGGGAATTTGGAGCGGTAGGAGCCGGGAGAATCCCGGGATTTGGGGGGAATTTGGGGCGGTAGGACCCGGGAGAGTCCCGGGATTTGGGGGGGAATTGGAGCTCAGAGAATCCCGGGATTTGGGAGCGGTAGGAGCCGGGAGAGTCCCTGGATTTGGGGGGAATTGGACGCGGGAGAGTCCCGGGATTTTGGGGGAATTTGGAGCCGTAGGAGCCGGGAGAATCCCGGGATTTGGGGGGGGGGAATTGGAGCTCAGAGAATCCCGGGATTTGGGGAGAGATAGGACCCGGGAGAGTCCCGGGATTCGGGAGCGGTAGGAGCCGGGATAGTCCCGGGATTTGGGAGCGGTAGGACCCGGGAGAGTCCCGGGATTCGGGAGCGGTAGGACTCGGGAGAGTCCCGGGATTCGGGAGCGGTAGGAGCCGGGATAGTCCCGGGATTTTGGGGGGAATTTGGAGCTGTAGGACCCGGGAGAGTCCCGGGATTTGGGAGCGGTAGGGCCCGGCAGAGTCCCGGAATTTTTGGGGGAAGGAGGAGCTGTAGGACCTGGGAGAATCCCGGGATTTGAGGGGAATTGGGAGCGATAGAAAGCGGGAGAACCCCGGGAATTTGGGGGGAATTGGGAGCGATAGAAAGCCGGAGAACCCCGGGATTTGGGGGGGAACCGGGGAGGGATTTGAGCTCGGAGAATCCCCGGAATTTGGGGGTGAATCGGGAGCTTTTGGAGCCGGGAGAATCCCGGGATTTGGGGGGGGAATGGGAGCTTTAGGATCCCGGGAGAATCCCGGAAATTTGGGGGAATTTGGAGAGCGATTGGAGCCAGGAGAGTCCTGGAATTCTGGGGAGGAATTTGGAGCTTTAGGGGGCGGGAGAATCCGGAATTTGGGGAGAGATTGGAGCCGGGAGAATCCCGGAATTTGGGAGCTTTAGGAGCCGGGAGAATCCTGGAAATCTGGGGGATTTGGGGAGCGATTAGAGCTCGGAGAATCCGGAATTTGGGGGGAATTGGAGAGCAATTGGAGCCAGGAGAATCCTGGAATTTTGGGGAGGAATTGGGACCTTTAGAACCCGGGGAAATTCCGGAATTTGGGAGGGAATTGGAGCTCGGAGAATCCCGGGATTTGGGGGAGAATTGGGAGGTTTAGGATCCCGGGAGAATCCCGGAATTTGGAGGAATTGGGGGATTTAGGAGCCCCGAGAATCCCAAAACTGAATTTTGGGGGAATTTGGGGAAATCTGGAACCTGGGAGAATCCCAAGACTGAATTTTGGGGAAAATTGGGAAACTGAGAATCCCAAAAAATTGAATTTTGGGGGAATTTGGGAGAATCCCAGAAATTTTTGGGGAGTGAATGGGGAACTCTGGGAGTGGAGGGAGAGCCGGATTTGGGGTTAAAGAGGGGAAAATGGGGAAAATGGGAAAAATGGGAATAGGAATGGGGAAAATGGGAATAATGGGGAAAATGGGAATAATGGGGAAAATTGAAAAATAGGAATGGGAAAATGGGGGAAAATGGGAATAATGGGATTGGGAATGATGGGGGAAATGGGATTGGGGAAAACGGGAATGGGAATAATGGGGAGAATGGGGAAATGGCAGGAAATGGGAATGGGGAAAATGGGAATCATGGGAAAAATGGGAAAATGAGAATAGAAAAAATGGGAATGGGAAAAATGGGAAATGTGGGAATGGGGAAAATTGGGAATAATGGGGAAAATGGGGATAGTGGGGAATGGGAATAAAGGGGAATGGCAATAATGGGATAAATGGGAATAATGGGAATGGGGAAAATGGAAAAAAACAGAAAAAAATGGGAATGGGGAAAATGGGATAAATGGGAATAATGGGAAAAAAAAACGGGAATGGGAAAAAATAGGAATTGGGGAAAATGGGAATAATGGGAATGGGGAAAATGTGTTTGGGATTGGAAATGGGGAAATGGGAATGGGAAATGGAAAAAATGGGGAAAATTGGAATAACGGGGAAAATGGGATTAATGGGAATGGGGAGTGCTGGGATCTGGGAAAATCCCAAAATTTTGGGGGTTGAGGATGCAAAGAATTCAGGGAGAATCTCAAAATTTTGGGGTACAGGGGGAAATTGGGGAGCGCTGGGATCTGGGAGAATCCCGGAATTTTGAGAAGCACAAAAAAAAGGGAAATCCCAAATTTTTGGGAAAAAATCACAGAATTTTGGGAGCCCAAACCCCCAATTTTGGGGTGGAAATCCAGGAAAGTCCTGGATTTTGGGAGACCAAAAATGCCTTTTTTTGGGGGGAAAATCCCAAATATTTTTAGGGAAAATCCTGGAAAACCCCCAGCATTTTGGAAGCCCAAATTCCCAAATTTTAAGGGGGGAAGTCCAGAAAACCCCCCAGTTTTGGGAAGCACAAAATCCAATTTTTTTTAAGGGGGTGGGGGGGAATTCCCGTCATTTCACGGCCCAAAATCCCAAATTTTTTGGGGGGAAATCCCAGGAATTGTGAAGGGGAGGGGGATGGGCTGCCCTCCCTTCCCCCACCCCGACAGGCTGCGGGCAATCAGGGCGGCTCATTTGCATCTCATTAGCATCTCATTTGCATTTAATTAAAGGGCTCGGTGGAGGAGCTGCCGTACCCCGCTGGGCCACCAGGGGGCGCTGCCTGCCCAGGTGCGCTCTGGGGCTGCCCAGGTGCGTCCCGAGGGCGCCAAGGCGGGCGCTGAACGTGCCCAGGTGGGTCCTGAGGGTGCCCAGGTGGGCGCTGGGGCTGCCCGAGCTGTTCGGGCTGCCCAGGTGAGCGCTGCGGGTGCCCAGGTGCGCTCTCAGGCTGCCCAGGTGGGCGCTGCCCTTGCCCAGGTGCGGCCCAGGGCGCGCTGCCGTCGCCCATGCTGGCGCGGATGCTGCCCAGGTGGGCGCTCAGGTTGCCCAGGTGGGCGCTCAGGTTGTCCAGGAGGGTGCTCAGGTTGTCCAGGTGGGTGCTCAGGTTGCCCAGGAGGGCGCCCAGGTTGCCCAGGTCGGCTCTGATCTCGCCCAGGTGGCTCCGCGGGTTGTCCAGGTGCGCGTTGAGGTTGCCCAGGTTGGTGCGCAGGTTGCCCAGGTGGGTCCAGGTGCGCGTTGAGGTTGCCAGGTTTGGTGCGCAGGTTGCCCAGGTGGGAGCTGAGGTTGCCCAGGTAGATGCGCAGGTTGCCCAGGTGGCCGCTGGGGTTGCCCAGGTGGGAGCTGGGCGGTGGCCGACGTTGCCCAGGTGGGCGCTGAGGGCGCCCTGGTGTGTCCTGGCATTGCTCAGGTGCGCTCTGAGGCTGCCCAGGTGGCGCTGGAGGTGCCCAGGTGGAGGTTGGCCCTGCCCAGGTGGAGGTTGGCGCTGCCCAGGTGGTTCTGGGGTGGCCCAGGTGGTTCTGGGGTGGCCCAGGTGGTTCTGGGGTTGCCCAGGTGGTTCTGGCGTTCCCCAGGTGGTTCCGGGGTTGCCCAGGTGGAGGTTGGCACTGCCCAGGTGGTTCTGGCGTTCCCCAGGTGGTTCTGGCGTTCCCCAGGTGGTTCTGGGGCTGCCCAGGTGGTTCTGGGGTGGCCCAGGTGTGTTCCGGGGTTGCCCAGGTGGTTCCGGGGTTGCCCAGGTGCCGTTGCCCGGGGCAGGTTCCGAGGTTGCCAGGAGGTTCCAAGGTTGCCCAGGGTGATGCTGGCGTTGCCCAGGTGCAGTTCGAGGTTTGCCCAGGTAGGATCCTGGGGTTTGCCCAGGTGGGGTCTGGCATTGCCCAGGTGAGCTCTGGGCATTGCCCAGGTGAGCTCTGGCATTGCCCAGGTGGGTCTGGCATTGCCCAGGTGAGCTCTGGCATTGCCCAGGTGAGCTCTGGCATTGCCCAGGTGGGTCTGGCATTGCCCAGGTGGGTCTGGCATTGCCCAGGTGAGCTCTGGCATTGCCCAGGTGAGCTCTGAGGTGCCCAGGGTGAGCTCTGGCATTGCCCAGGTGAGCTCTGGCATTGCCCAGGTGGGTTCTGGCATTGCCCAGGTGAGCTCTGGCATTGCCCAGGTGAGCTCTGACCGTGCCCAGGTGGGTCTGGCATTGCCCAGGTGGGTCTGGCATTGCCCAGGTGAGCTCTGGCATTGCCCAGGTGAGCTCTGGGGTGCCCAGGTGAGCTCTGGCATTGCCCAGTGTGAGCTCTGACCATGCCCAGGTGGGTCTGGCATTGCCCAGGTGGGTCTGGCATTGCCCAGGTGAGCTCTGACCGTGCCCAGGTGAGCTCTGGCATTGCCCAGGTGAGCTCTGAGGTGCCCAGGTGAGCTCTGGGGTACCCAGGTGAGCTCTGGCATTGCCCAGGTGAGCTCTGGCATTGCCCAGGTGGGTTCTGGCATTGCCCAGGTGAGCTCTGGCATTGCCCAGGTGAGCTCTGAGGTGCCCAGGTGAGCTCTGGCATTGCCCAGGTGGGTCTGGCATTGCCCAGGTGAGCTCTGAGGGTGCCCAGGTGAGCTGCTGACCCGTGGCCCAGGTGAGCTCTGGCATTGCCCAGGTGAGCTCTGGCATTGCCCAGGTGGATCTGGCCATTGCCCCAGGTGGGTTCTGGCATTGCCCAGGTGAGCTCTGGGGTGCCCAGGTGAGCTCTGAGGTGCCCAGGTGAGCTCTGGCAATTGCCCAGGTGAGCTCTGAGGTGCCCAGGTGGGTCTGGCATTGCCCAGGTGGGTCTGGCATTGCCCAGGTGAGCTCTGGCATTGCCCAGGTGAGCTCTGAGGTGCCCAGGTGAGCTCTGGCATTGTCCAGGTGGGTCTTGGCATTGCCCAGGTGAGCTCTGGCATTGCCCAGGTGAGCTCTGGCATTGCCCAGGTGAGCTCTGAGGTGCCCAGGTGAGCTCTGGGGTGCCCAGGTGAGCTCTGGCATTGCCCCCCGCTGTGTGGGCGTGGCCTTCCGTGCCTCATTAAAACCTCATTAATATGCAAATGAGGCCGGTGACAAACGGACCCCCGGTGGGGGGGGGAGGGGCAGAGCGGCTTTTAATTGGGGTGGGGGGGCCCCCAAAAATGGGGGCACGAAATTGGGGGGGGGGGTACAAATTGGGGGAGGGGCTATAAAAATTGGGGGGAGGGCTATAAAAAGGGGAGGGGCTATAAAAGGGGGAGGGCTATAAAAGGGGGAGGGGCTATAAAATTGGGAGGGAGGGGCTATAAAATTGGGGGAGGGGCTATAAAGGGGAGGGGTTATAAAAGGGGGAGGGGCTATAAAAGGGGAGGAGCTATAAAAGGGGAGGAGCTATAAAAGGGGGAGGGGCCATAAAAGGGGGAGGGGCCATAAAAGGGGGAGGGGCTATAAAGGAGGGGGGCTATAAAAGGGGGAGGGGCCTATAAAGGGGAGGGGCTATAAAAAGGGGGGGAGGGGGATCTTGGGGGGGTCATTCAAGTTTTGGGGGGTCCCGGGCTGGGGGAGGGTCTTTGATGGGGGGGCGGCTTTATTGGGGAGGGGGCGTTTGGGGGGGGGCTTGGTTTGGGGGGGCTCAGAATTTGGGGGGGGGGGGCTCGGAATTTGGGGGGGGCTCAGAATTGGGGAGCCCCTCCTTGGGGAGGGGTCTCATAATTGGGGGGGGGGCTGAGATTTGGGGGTCTCAGATTTTCGGGGGGGGGTTTCAGGTTTGGGGGGGAATCTCAGAATTAGGGGGGGGTCTCCCATAATTGGGGGGGGTCTCAGAATTTGGGGAGGGGTCTCAGATTTGAGAGGGTCTTTTAATGGGGGGGTCTCAGAATTGGGGGGGTCTCCCATAATTTGGGGGGGGTCTCAGAATTGGGGGGGGGTCTCAGATTTGGGGGGGTCTCAGAATTGGGGAGGGGTCTCATATATGAGGGGGGTCTTTTAATGGGGGGGGTCTCAGATTTGGGGGGGTCTCCCATAATTGGGGGGGGGGTCTCAGAATTTGGGGAGGGGTCTCAGATTGGGGGGTCTCATATTTGAGGGGGTCTTATAATGGGGGGGTCTCAGAATTGGGGGGGTCTTTTAATGGGGGGGGTCTCAGATTTGGGGGGGGTTCATAATTGGGGAGGGGCTCAGAATTTGGGGAGGGGTCTCAGAATTTGGGGGGTCTCAGATTTGAGGGGGTCTTTTAATGGGGGGGTCCTCAGAATTGGGGGGGGGTCTTTTAATAGGGGGGGGTCTCAGATTTGGGGCGGTTTCATAATTGGGGGGGCTCAGAATTTGGGGAGGGGTCTCAGATTTGGGGGGGTTTTCAGGTTTGGGGGGTATCTCAGAATTCGGGGGGGGTCTTTTAATGGCGGGTCTCCCATAATTGGGGGGGGGGCTCAGAATTTGGGGAGGGGTCTCATAATTGAGGGGGGTTTTATATAATGGGGGGGGTCTCAGAATTGGGGGGGTCTCCCATAATTGAGGGGGGGGGGGTCTCAGAATTTGGGGAGGGGTCTCAGATTCGGGAGGGGTCTCAGATTTGGGGAGGGGTCTCTTATTTGAGGGGGTCTTTTAATAGGGGGGGTCTCAGATTTGGGGGGATTTCATAATTGGGGGGGGCTCAGAATTTGGGGAGGGGTCTCATATTTGAGGGGGTCTTATAATGGGGGGGGTCTCAGAATTGGGGGGGGGGTCTCCCATAATTGGGGGGGGGTCTCAGATTTGGGGGTCTCATATTTGAGGGGGTCTTATAATGGGGGGGCTCAGAATTGGGGGGGCTCCATTGGGGGGGGGGTTAGAATTTGGGCGGGGTCTCAGAATTGGGGCGGGGGTCTCAGAATTGGGGCGGGGTCTCAGAATTGGGGCGGGGTCTCAGAATTGGGGCGGGGTCTCTCAGGATTGGGGGCGGGGTCTCTCAGATTTGGGGCGGGGTCTCTCAGAATTGGGGGCGGGGTCTCTTAGGATTGGGGGGCGGGGTCTCTCAGGATTGGGGCGGGGTCTCTCACAATTGGGGGCGGGGTCCTCTCAGGATTGGGGGCGGGGTCTCAGAATTTGGGCGGGGTCTCTCAGGATTGGGGGCGGGGTCTCCTCTTTTTACGGGCAGTCCCCTCATTTGGGGGGTTCATATCCCGGGGGGTTTTCCTCTTTTGGGGGGTCCCCTTTTCTGGGGGTGTCCCCTGTTCTGGGGGTGTCACATTTGGGGGTGTCCCCTGTTCTTGGGGTGTCCCCTCCGGGGGTGTCCCATTATCCGGAGGTGTCACATTGGGGGGTGTCCTCTCGGGGGGGTGTCCCATTTGGGGGTGTCCCCTCGTCCCGGGGGGTGTCCCCTCATCCGGGGGTGTCCCCTGTTCTGGGGGTGTCACACTGGGGGGTGTCCCATTTGGGGGTGTCCCCTCATCCGGGGGTGTCGCATTTGGGGGTGTCCCATTTGGGGGTGTCCCCCATTTGGGGGTGTCCCCTCATCCGGAGGTGTCCCATTTGGGGGGTGTCCCCTCATCCGGGGGTGTCCCATCCGGGAGTGTCCCATTTGGGGGTGTCCCCTGTTCTGGGCGTGTCCCCTCATCCGGGGGTGTCCCATTTGGGGGTGTCCCCCTCATCCGGGGGTGTCCCCTCATCCGGGAGTGTCCCATTTGGGGGTGTCCCCTGTTCCGGGGGTGTCCCCAGCTCCGGGGGTGTCCATTTGGGGCTTGTCCCATTTGGGGGTGTCCCCTCATCCGGGGGTGTCCCCTCATCCGGGGGTGTCCTCTGTTCCCGGGGGTGTCCCCCCCGCCCGCAGCGCCCGCAGCAGCGCCAGCACCTCGGGCCCGGCCCCGGTGCGGCCGCTTGGTGCCGCGGGGCAGGCGGCGACACGAGGACACGTCCAGGAGCGACAGCTGGGGACACGCCAGCAGCAGCGGGCTGGGGACGGCGACAGCGGTGTCACCCGGGGGGCACAATGTCCCTGTACCCCTCAGTGTCCCCTGTACCCCCCAGGAATGAGGGGACAGCTGGGGACACGCCAGCAGCAGCGGGCTGGGGACCAGCGACAGCGGCGTCACCTGAGCCCCTCAATGTCCCCTGTCACCCTCAGTGTCCCCTGTCACCCTCAGTGTCCCCTGTACCCCCCCGGGAATGAGGGACAGCTGGGGACACGCCAGCAGCAGCGGCTGGGGGGGACAGCGGTGTCACCTGAGCCCCAAAATGTCCCCTGTCACCCCCCGGTGTCCCCTGTCACCCCCGGGAATGTGGGGACAGCTGGGGACACGCCAGCAGCAGCGGGCTGGGGACAGCGACAGCAGTGTCACCTGAGACCCTCAATGTCCCCTGTCACCCCCCCGGTGTCCCCTGTCACCCTCCCCGGGAATGAGGGGACCAGCTTGGGGACAGTGACAGCAGCGGGCTGGGGGGGACAGCGACAGCAGCGTCACCCGGGGGGCACAATGTCCCTTGTCACCCCCCTCAGTGTCCCCCTGTCACCCTCAGTGTCCCCTGTCACCCCCGGGAATGAGGGGACAGCTGGGGACACGCCAGCAGCAGCGGGCTGGGGGGGACAGCGGCGTCACTCCGGGGGGCACAGTGTCCCCTGTCACCCCCTCAATGTCCCCTGTCACCCTCAGTGTCCCCTGTCACCCCCGGGAATGAGGGGACAGCTGGGGACACGCCAGCAGCAGCGGGCTGGGGACAGCGACAGCGGCGTCACCCGGGGGCACAATGTCCCCTCTCACCCCCCTCAATGTCCCCTGTCACCCTCAGTGTCCCCTGTCACCCCCCCGGGAATGAGGGGACAGCTGGGGACAGCGACAGCGGCGTCACCCGGGGGGCACCTGAGCCCCTCAATGTCCCCTGTCACCCAAAAATGTCCCCTGTCACCCCCCCAGGAGTGAGGGACAGCTGGGGACAGTGACAGCGGCGTCACCTGAGGGCACCTGAGCCCCTCAGTGTCCCCTGTCACCCTCAGTGTCCCCTGTCACCCCCGGGAATGAGGGGACAGCTGGGGACACGCCAGCAGCGTCACCTGAGCCCTTCAATGTCCCCTGTCACCCTCAGTGTCCCCTGTACCCCCCCAGGAGTGAGGGGACAGCTGGGGACACGCCAGCAGCAGCGGGCTGGGGACAGCGACAGCGGCGTCACCTGAGCCCCTCAATGTCCCCTGTCACCCTCAATGTCCCCTGTCACCCCCCGGTGTCCCCTGTCACCCTCAGTGTCCCCTGTCACCCCCGGGAATGAGGGGACAGCTGGGGACACGCCAGCAGCAACGGGCTGGGGGGGACAGCGGCGTCACCTGAGCCCCTCAATGTCACCTGTCACCCCCCGGTGTCCCCTGTCACCCTCAATGTCCCCTGTCACCCCCCCCAGGAGTGAGGGGACAGCTGGGGACACGCCAGCAGCAGCGGGCTGGGGACAGCGACAGCGGCGTCACCTGAGACCCTCAATGTCCCCTGTCACACCCCCGGTGTCCCCTGTCACCCTCAGTGTCCCCTGTCACCCCCGGGAATGTGGGGGACAGCTGGGGACACGCCAGCAGCAGCGGGCTGGGGACAGCGACAGCGGCGTCACCCGGGGGGCACAGTGTCCCCTGTCACCCCCCCCCAGTGTCCCCTGTACCCCCCGGGAATG
>JBBFKN010000341.1:0-39731 GCA_039654755.1 Calcarius lapponicus | reverse complement strand
CACCCTCCAAAAGGATCAGAGGGAAAAGGGAAGATAAAAATTTCTCTTCCTCCCTCTTTCCGTGCTAAGTTGTTGTTTTAATGGAAATTTTCAGGTTTTTTTTATTCTTTTTGGAAGGTAAAAGACCATACAAAGCTCTGATCCAGGTGGAAAATCCCTCAGATGATTTTGGGCAGCTCCTCCAAGCTGGAATTAAAAACTCCATCCTCATAAAATGAAATATCTGGTAAATGAGGCGCTTTCAAATACCCCAAGCAAGATTTTCCTTTGTGCTGGGATTATTTTGGGTTGATTTTTTTTTGGGGGGGGGAAGCTGTAGCTCCTCCTTTTCAGATGACCCATGGATGTCTCCATGCTCTCCAAACTTTTTTATTTTGGAGCTCTTGACCCATTTCTTCCCAATCAGGAGACCTCAGAGAGGCTGGGGCAGGTTTTGAGGAGGAAAAGGCAGGGATGAGGATTAATCCCACATTAATCCAAGGTGTGGTGTGAGGCAGCTCTCCCTGGCCTATTCCAGGGCTGGAGCCAGGTTTGGCGTTTTTTTGGTTTTTGAGGGGTTTTTTTGTTTGTTTGTTTTGGGGTTTTTTGGGGGGGTTTTGGGTTTTTTTTTGTTTGGTTTTGGTTTGTTTTTGTGTTTTGTTTTGTTTTGTTTTTTCCTGGTGTTTCCCCCTGGCAGAAAGGGGAGTTTGTGGCGTTTACCATGGAAAAGGTAAAAATCAGACAAAATCTGCCCTTGCTGGGGTCTGGAGAAACATCCAGTACATCCAGGGGTGGAGGGGCAAAAATCAGAATAATCCTCAGGTGGGCTGGGTGGGAATTGGAAAATGAGGCTGCTCCCCTGCTGGAGGATGTCTGGGTTTGGGGATGGTTCAGAGAATTTGGGGATTTGTGGTCTGAAGGGAGGGATGAGCATCCCTGGGGGGATCCTGAGAGCAGGAAATCCTGCAGTGCAGACTTTTCCTGGGGTCATTTGCAAACTCTTTTGGGATCATCTGCAAACTTTTTCTGGGATCATTTGGTGATCAGAGGGAGTTTGACCCGGGGAATTCGTTCCCAGTTCTGGGTGATGTGCTGATGGGTAACACCAGGGTAACACTCCTGGATAACACCAGGCATTGGGATATGGGTTGATTTTTATTTATAAATAATTTTCCCCCTCTGGTTCCCAGAGGTAAAATCCCATCTACTCCCAGAGGGAAACTCTTCCTTCTGCTTCCCACCTCCTCAGCCCCAAGGAGAGGCTCTGATTGATGGAAATTTTCATCGCCCCACACCAATGGGCTGCTCCTCCTGCCTTGTTTGGGCAACAAATGCAGCTGACAGGTGGCTTTGCCTCCTGAAATTCCATCCTGGATGCTCCACATGCTCTGTCCAGGTTTTCATCCCTGTCTGAGGGACCTTGCAGCAGTTTCTATCCCTATCT
This sequence comes from Calcarius lapponicus, assembly GCA_039654755.1. Classification (NCBI taxonomy): domain Eukaryota; kingdom Metazoa; phylum Chordata; class Aves; order Passeriformes; family Fringillidae; genus Calcarius; species Calcarius lapponicus. Next base: position 38,308 of record JBBFKN010000341.1, on the reverse strand, counting down.
GAGGGATCTGCAGCAGTTTCTATCCCTGTTTAAAGGATCTGCAGCAGGTTTTCATCAGGTTTCATGTTCCATCCCTGTCTGAGGGACCTACAGCAGTTTCTATCCCTGTCTGAAGGATCTACAGCAGGTTCCATCCCTGTTTGAAGGATCTGCAGCAGTTTCTATCCCTGTTTAAAGGACCTGCAGCAGGTTCCATCCCTGTCTGAGGGATCTGCAGCAGTTTCTATCCCTGTTTGAAGGACCTGCAGCAGTTTCTATCCCTGTCTGAGGGATCTGCAGCAGGTTTTCATCAGGTTTCATGTTCCATCCCTGTCTGAGGGACCTTGCAGCAGTTTCTATCCCTGTTTGAAGGACCTGCAGCAGGTTCCATCCCTGTCTGAGGGATCTGCAGCAGGTTCCATCCCTGTCTGAGGGACCTTGCAGCAGTTTCTATCCCTGTTTGAAGGATCTGCAGCAGGTTCCATCCCTGTTTAAAGGACCTGCAGCAGGTTCCATCCCTGTCTGAGGGATCTGCAGCAGTTTCTATCCCTGTCTGAGGGACCTGCAGCAGTTTCTATCCCTGTTTTAAAGGATCTGCAGCAGGTTCCATCCCTGTCTGAGGGACCTGCAGCAGGTTCCATCCCTGTCTGAGGGACCTGCAGCAGGTTCCATCCCTGTTTAAAGGACCTGCAGCAGGTTCCATCCCTGTTTAAAGGACCTGCAGCAGGTTCCATCCCTGTCTGAGGGACCTGCAGCAGTTTCTATCCCTGTTTGAAGGATCTGCAGCAGGTTCCATCCCTGTCTGCAGCCGAGCCCAGCTCAGGATGGAGGGGGACAGAGGCGAGGGAGGGAGGGGGCAGCTCCGGGCGCTCACCAGAGAGGCCCCTGTGTGCAATTGTGAGGCCACGTCGGGTTTTTTTTTCCCTGTAAATCTTTGTAATTTCGTGCTTCAGAGCACACCAAAGTGAGGGAGCCAGCGGGGAGTGAATTAAATTCCCCCCTGAGAGGCGGCGCGGTGGGGCCGAGCCGCCACCCCGGGCCAGCCAGGCCTTGGGAAGAGAAATCTGAACTTTGGGAAGAGAAATTTCTGGAGAAATCTCGTGCAGCACTTTTCTGTGTGCTGAAGAAGTTTTGTGCAGCGCTTTTTGCGTGCTGGAATCCCGTTCCTGAGGCTTTTCCCCCTGTGTTTTTTGTGTTTTCCATCCTTGCTGCGCTGATTTTTGCCAGGCTGGAGCAAGCCTGGCCTGGGTCTCCTCTGTGAGGTGGTGGCTTGCAAAAATGGCAGGAATTGCACATGGAGAAGGCAAATCCATGGAAAACTCTGCTAAAAGACACTTGGAAAAGCAGCTGAAGCTCAGGGATTTGCTGTGGGGATGTGGGATGCAGCTCCGTCCTGGTGGGAGCCTCGGGCCTGAGCTGCCATCAAGTGGATTCCTCCACCTTGGCTTTTAACTGGAATTACTGTTTTCATTTCCAAAAGTAATTAAAATATCAGACCTTGAGCTGTCATAACTGTCACAGGGTTTTTTTGTGCTCGCATTACCGATGCACATCTATCCCTGGTAATAACAGGGAAAATAAAATGCCCTGAAGAAAAAAGAAAACATTGGGGCTGAGGCAGCTTCGGGATCAGCACCATGGGATTTTTCCATCAGTGATTCCCTGTGGTGTTTGTCCTCGAGGATCTGAGTTTTGAGTTGTTTGGATAAAGGAAGTTTGGGAGTTATTGCTCAGTGGCCGTGGGGCAGCTCTGGGTGCACAATCCTGGGATGCAGCTCTGGTAATTCACCACAGGAATAGGAAATTAAGATCCATTTACTTATAAAATTCCTCAAGATTTGATTTTCTTGGGGCTTTCTGGTGCATGGGATGGTGACAAACACAGCCAAGGGTGCCCAGTGCTGTGTCTGGGGTGTTTGGTTTGGGCCTCCTGCTATGAAATGATAATTTTTTTTTACAAAGTAAGGCTGAGTGTGTTAAATTCTTTACTCTCATCCTCTAACTGGAAATTCCCTCTCATTTTCCACGTGCCCTTGTAGTGCCTGTCCAGCTGCACAGAGTGGGTCAGGTGGATTTTCCACCCAAAGATGTGGCACAGCTGGGGCATCCTGTGCTCTTCCCAAGAATTCCCCTTGTGCAGAAGAGCACAGGGAGGACCTGAAATGGGATCTAAAATGCAGGGGATGACTTTTCATGGGTGCTCCATTTGAGGAGGGGCTCTGGGTTAGGGTTCTGTGGGTGCTCCTTGGTTTGGATCAACAGGTGAGGCGGGTGTGCTGAGCTGCGAGTGCATTTGTGGGGGGGAGAAGGATGGAGATTTTTCAGAAATGAGCCCAAAAAACCCAAGAAGGAAGGAAAAGAATCCTTGTAAAGCAGAAATAAGGAGCAAACAGGCCTGGGAGCACTGGGTTGTTTTCCTCAGAGCTTTACTCCTTTTCCTGGCTCCCAAGCTCTTTTTCTCAGCTCACACTCGCTCCTCTCTCCTCATCTCTTCATAGGATTTTCCTTAATTTCCCTTTTTCTCCAGCTGCCCACAGTGCTGGGCATGGCTCTCTTGTACCTGTGTTTTTCACAGGTGCATTTTATCCGTTTCTATTATTTTTCCCTATTTTTGTGGGATTCCCTGTAAAAAAGCCTGAAGAAACTCACTACTAGGCAAACCCCCCTAAAAACAATCAGGTTTCATGTGTGGGTTGCTGAGCACCTCCTGGATCACCATCAAATCCCCTCAGACACATTCCTGGATTGATTCAGGCTGGAATCCTGCACTTGGCTTCACCCAGACCTGGCTGGTGACTGGAACTTTCTGCCACAATCCAGTTAATAAAATTAAATACCCACGGTGGCTTTGGGCACAAGGGACAGCTGTGGTGGTGGTGGCTCTGGAATAAATCAACCAGGGGACGGATCTGAGTGGCTGTGCCAGGGCTGGGGTTTGGGAATGACCTTTGTGAGGTGGGAATGCTGGAGCTGGTGGGGATTTTTGGGACAGGATTGTTTGTCCCTATGGGAACTGGGAGAGTGCTGGTCTCTAATGGGATTTTTGGGAGAGGACAGGATTGTTTGTCCCTATGGGAAATGGGAGAGTGCTGGTCTCTAATGGGATGTACTGGTGGGGATTTTTGGGAGAGGACAGGATTGTTTGTCCCCGTGGGAACTGGGGGAGTGCTGGTCTCTAATGGGATGTACTGGTGGGGATTTTTTGGAGAGGACAGGATTGTTTGTCCCCATTGGAACTGGGAGAGTGCTGGTCTCTAATGGGATGCACTGGTGGGGATTTTTGGAAAAGGTTCCCTATGGGAACTGGGAAGGTGCTGGTCTCTAATGGGATGTACTGGTGGGGATTTTTGGAAGAGGACAGGATTGTCCCCATGGGAGAGTGCTGGTGTCTAATGGATTTTTGGGAGAGGACAGGATTGTCCCCATGGGAGAGTGCTGGTCTCTAATGGGATTTTTGGGAGAGGACAGGATTGTTTGTCCCCATGGGAACTGGGAGAATGCTGGTCTCTAATGGGATGCACTGGTGTGGCAGGGGGGAGCACTGGGGAGCGCTGCCCTCTCTGTGCATCAAACCCATCCCGTGAGGGAAATCCATGGAGAAGGAGCCAGAACTGGAGGAGGAGGAGGAGGAGGAGGAGGGAGCCTTGCTCATGCCCACCCCTGTGTCTCTCTTGCAGGCTCTGCAGGTGGCTCGGCAGTTCCTGCTGCAGCAGGCCACGGGGCTCAGCTCCCCCAGCAGCACCGAGGGCAAGCAGCCGGCCGTGCAGGTGAGCCCCAAGTGTCCCCTGTCACCCCTCCTGGGGACAGCACAGCCCCTGGCACCTCCATGGCTGGAGCACTCCAGGAATTAAATCCTCTGGAAACCTCCAGAAGTTTCTTGGGGGTTTTTTTGGGGGTGTGGGAATGGTTGGGGAGGGGAGGTCACCGTGTGTCACCGCTTTTTGGGACAGTGTTTTGGAGACAGAGTTTCCCAGGGTTGGAGCATCCCAGGATTGATGGTGGGTGCTGTGAGGGTGGCACAGGGCTGGAAAAGGGAACGATCTTCTGGGCTGGAGCCAGGGCAGGTCCTCCAGGATGGGACAGAGGCCCATCTGGGATGGGGATTTGTGGCACTGGCAGGAAGATGGGCTTTGGGTTGGCACATCCTGCTCCTGTAGGGATGGGGCACCTCCCTTTGCTCCTCTTCTCTGCCAGAGGAAAAGGGCAGAAAATGGGCAGGAGAGGGGTGAAATCTGGAGAGAGGGAGAGGCAGGGAGAAGCAAAGCCCGAGCAATGGGAAGTGACAATTTAAATAGCTGTGCGGAGGGGCTCTCCCTTCAGGCTAATTAAATTTATCGGAGAACAGCAGGTTACCTTATTAGAGCCACGTGGGTTTAATTAACAAAGGAAAGTAATTAGCACAAGCGCTCTCGGAGCTGGAGGTCCTGCCTGTGCCAGGCTGAGCCGGGTGGCAGCAGGAGCCAGGCTGGGATGGGCAATCCCGGGATCCTCTCCTGGCTTGGAGCGCCAGGGCACGGCTGAGCCATCCAGCAGCGAATCCCAGAGCTGCCAGGGGGTCAGGAGAGCCCAGAACCCCCCGGGCTGGGAAACGGCAGCTGGGTGGGAGCAGTGGGAATTAGTCAGGGCTCCTACGGCACAAACAGGCGGCTTTTTCCAGCGGTGCCGGCAGGAAGGAAATGCAGTCACTGCATGGAAAATGTCTGCAGAGGACAAAGGCGGCGAGGGTGAAGTCAGATTCCGGTAACCGGCGCCTCGCTCCCCTCCGTGGGTGTGTGTCCCTGCACTCCTCCTCCTCCTGCTGCTGCTGCTGCTCCTTATCCCTCCTTGCTCTGCCTGGTATTCCCGGCTGGATGCAGCTGAACGTCCCCAGCCTCCCCTCCCTGCCTGCCCATCTGGCCAGCGGCTTTCGCCGGAGCGAACTGGATCTCCTTCCTCTCTCTCTCTCCCTCCCTCCCCTCCTCCCTTTTTTCTCTCTCTCCGTGTTGCAAAAAGGACTTGTGAAAGTTGTAGACGTGAGTCAGAAATAGCTCATAACTCAGCAGCGCCCGGCAGTGCCTCCCCCCGCGGCCCCGCCGGCAGCTGGAGCGCGATCTGACCGAGGGGAGATAGGGGATTAAGCAGACTCCTTTGAAAGGAAGTTTATCTAAGGCACCGTGGTGTGGATGAGACTGGCCAGGACGGCTGCAAGAGGAGGAGGAGGAGGAGGAAGGCTGGGTCCCAGCACAGCCCTCCTTGGCTTGGAGGCAGCAGGAAGCGAAGCAGGGTGGGAGCGTTTGGGAGTTGGGGTGTCCTTGGGGTCGCCGCCTGTGGATGTGCAGCCCCACAAGTTTGGGAAGGGATTTCCACATCCATGAGGAATTTTGTCTCCCCTCAGCTCTGTGCCAGATGGTTCCTGGCCCCCAATCCTGGAGGAATGAGCAGGAGGGTCCCAGTGCTGGCAGGGAGACCCCCGTGCTTGCCCACACTGTGCCCTCTCCTTGTCACCCCGCTGATGGGGACGGGACAGTTTTGGGGCACCAAGCCAGCAGGATTAATGACATTCCCAACAGCCTGAGCTTAAAAACAACCAGGGAGCTGCTGGGCTCAGCAGCATCTTGGATTGGGGTTTGTTTTGGAGTAGGAGCCCTCTTCCCACAGATGCCTGGAGGTGTGTGTGGACAGTCTCATGTTGTCGCTCCAGTTACAGCTGCAGGAAAGGGAAAAAACCCCAAACCCCCATCTTTGCGTGTTCTAAAACATTTAAAAATAGATTTATTTCTTTACAACTTTATAACTTCTGCAGACTTGGTGGGCGCTGACAAAATGTTGCTTTTGGGGGGCTTTTGGTGTTGCGGGGCGTTGTCACCCTGGGATGGTGGGAGCAGCAGATCCCCCTGGCATCCAGGAAAACCCAAGGGAGGAGGTGCTGGAAAACCACCCCCAGTTGTCAGTGCTGGCTTGGACACACCTGGGAATGATGGGGTGCCCTCTTTGGGTGCCCTCAGAGCTGCTGGGATCAAGTGGCTGGGAAGAGAGAGGGGCTGGAGGGCACCCGGGGAAGGGAGGAGAGAGGAGTTTGGAGCAAACTGCGGGAAATTGCTTTTCTTTTGTCTACTGCAGCGGGGAGGGCAGCAGAGCGGAAAAGTGTATTTTGTTGATTTGAAACTTGAGTGAAATGGGTAATGAAGACAGATCAATACCAGCCCTTCTGCGTTCCCTCTCCGGGAAAAAAAAAAATAAAAATCCAGCAGCAGCAGCAGCAGCCTGTCCGTCCGTCTGGGCTCGCACTGAGGTTTTTCCATTTGAACTTGGAGCATCCCTGTCTGTCCCTGCTCCATCCCAAAGCCCCCAGTTCTGCCAGCCCGGTGCCACTGCCACCATCCTGCTCTGGGATTGGTGTTTTGGGTTCACAGAGGAGCAAAGTCACTCTCATCCCTGTGCAATCATCGGTGACAGAGCTGTGCCAGCACCCCCTGCTCATGGAGGGGACGTAGGGACCCTGCCCAGGCGGTGATGGAGGACAGGGGCTGGCTGAGGAGGGGGCTCAGTGCTGTCACCTCTGCTGCCACTGTCCCCAAGCAGCAACTGGAGCCCAGGCAGGTGTGACTGGGGCCTCCCCAGCAGGAAGGCTGCGCTAACGAGGATGTGTTAATGAGGATGCTCTAACGAGGATACACATTGGGCTGAACATGTCGGGGATTGATTCCTCCTTTTCTTCACAGGAAGCTGAACATCAGGGCCTGGTGTCCTCCACGCTGGTGTCCCCTCACCTGCTCACCCTGCTGCCACCCCACCCCGGGCACTCACTTGGTGCTGGGGGTGTTCAGAGTGTTCCTAAAATTGCTCCTAAAACCACCCACAGCCTCAAAACCCAGCCTGGCACGTGGGGCTGAGCTTCATTTCTCCTCTGCCCCTGGGCAGATCTCAGTGCGTTGTCTCATCCCAGCCTGGTGAGGTCTCGAGGTGGCACAGCAGCGTTTGGGTGGCCCTGTGCCACCCCTCAGGGTTTATAGGCCACAGCTGGGGTCACCTCGGTGTCAGTGGCATCAGTGCCTGGCCCCGGGCACTGGGAGCACTCCCAGGCTGTCTGAGCCAGCCAGATCTTGGAGCTCACCCAGGGATGCTGAGTGCAGGAAGGGAGGCCAGCATGTGCCAGGAGGGTTGCTGTGAGAATTGGGTGCTCTGGGGTGGGATTTGCTCATCCCCTGCCCTTAAAACAGCACTGCTCAAAGCTGCTTTTGGTGGTTGTTCCCTCCCTTCTGTTCCCAGTCTCCTCAGTTTGTTTCTGTTTGGCTTGGATTTGAAAAGAGTGGTTAAAATTAGAAAAAAACTGCACAAACATGTTTTCTGCCGCTTCTAACTGGGAGTTAAACCCCAAGACTGGATCAGAGCAGGGACGTGCAACCCTGAGCTCCATGGAAAACCAGGAGCCCCCTCTGGAGAGAGAGAGAGAGAGAGAGGGGTGCTCATCCCTGTGACCCCAGAGCCAGCAGGGATGGGGGGGACGAGGTCTGGGCTGTGTGGTTGAGGCGTGGAGCAGGAGCTGCCCCTTCCCGTATCAGCAGTGACGTGCAGCCCTTGGGGACACGGCGGCTCCTGCAGTGACCTCCCAGCGTGGGTGACAGCAGAGCAGGGATGTTTGGATGCTGATGGAGGATGTCCCCAGGCTGTGCCAAGCCAGCTGTCCCCAGGGTCAGGAGGGCACTGTCCCTCTGATGACAGCACCGTGGCACTGCAAGCCAAGGCGGCCGGGCTGTGGCTTCCCTCGCTCCGCCTTGGGAGTTCAACCCGCTTCCCGTAAAAACAGCCCCAAAAAAATCCAGGAAAAATTTCTCAAGAGCCTCGCTCCCCATCCTGCCTCGTTCCGCACGGCCAAGTCCTGCTGGCTTTGGCTCGGGGAGGGAATATTCCCTGGAATACCTGCCTGCTTTTCCACCCACTGCCTCTGGCACGGGGATTCCAGCCGGGCCCGCCTGGAAAAGCAGCCCCTGGAGATGCTGCTGGCCGGCCCGAGCAGCGCCGGCTGTTTCTGGGAGCAGCCAGAGCTGTTAGTAAGCACTTTCTGCGGGGTGGCAGCCGGCCAAGGCGTGAGTCAAACCCTTCCTGACTCGGTGTCTGGCAGATGCCAGCTCGTGACGCGTCGGGCTGGTCCCCAGCCGCTGCTGCTCCGGAGCTGCTGCCGGGACCTGCTTCCCGAGGGATGTGCTGGCTGCAGGGACATTTCCTGGCTGCTCCCGTGCCTGGGGGTGGGGGCAGCTGGGTGGCACTCACCCCTCAGCTGGGTGACACTCACCCCTCACAGCCCTTGAGCTGCTCTGGTGTCCTGGGGTGGTGGCAGCTGGGTGGCACTCAGCCCTCATCTGGGTGGCACTCACCCCTCACAGCCCCTGCGCTGCTCTGGTGTCCAGAGGTGGTGGCAGCTGGGTGGCACTCACCCCTCAGCTGGGTGGCACTCACCCCTCATCTGGGTGGCACTCACCCCTCACAGCCCCTGGGCTGCTCTGGTGTCCAGAGGTGGTGGCAGCTGGGTGGCACTCACCCCTCATCTGGGTGGCACTCACCCCTCACAGCCCCTGCGCTGCTCTGCCTCGCACCCTTCAGCTCTCACGTTGACCACCTGCAATTCTGAGGCAGTTGCTGCCCAGATCCTGCTGTTATCCAGGGATGCCAGGCTGGCCTCATATCCTGCCATAGGGAATCTTGCCCCCATGGCTGCAGCTAAGGGGTGTCCCAGGGCCATCCCTGTGGGGCTTTTGGCCAGGTTGGGATGAACATTTCCATCCCCATTTCCATTCCCATCTCGTTTTGCCAGAGCAGCAGCTCTCCCTGTCCCCAGCAGAGGCAGCTGGCACTGTCACCAGAGTTTGGGACAGAAACCCCCCAGCACTGGGGTTTGCTGGCCCACATTGGGGTCAAGGCAGTGCTGGAACATTCCCAGCACTGGGGCGTGGGATGAATGGGAGCAAAACCGCCTCTAAGTGGGAATTTCCTCTTTTACTAAAAGTTGCTGCTTTCCCTGGAAACCTTTACTGGGAGAGGAACGTTTTCCACGATGCTGTGGGGAAATTCTTCACAGGAACCAAGGAAGCAGCAGAGCTCAGATGCCCCTCTCAAGTTCACCCCATTCCCACCTCACCCCCACACGGATCCACCACCATTTCTCCGTGTCAGCTCCGCATCCGAGCGGGGGGGGGTAGGGAAAGAAAAAAAAAGCCATTTAATGCAGACAAAGGTTGTATGAAAATATAATTCTGCTTTTGTTAGCAGCCATCAAACTCTAAAAAGCGTCACTTTTGTTTTCTTGTAACATTGTGAAAACCTCGTGTCGGATCGAGAGCTGGGGCCCTCTCGACTAATCGCCTCTCCTTTGTGTTTTTAGATTATAGGGGCAATTAGTGTTGTCAAAACCTCTGGCAATTCTCTTTGCTCTTGACAGGGTGTCAGTCCGCTGGGCGAGAAATGGAAGGTGTTATAACTCTCCGGTAATTAGGATGCCTCCGATTTGAAAATGCCAGCAAACGTGTTCGAGGGGCCGCGGGAGGGGGCGGGGAGCCCGCCCGGCCTGGGGGGGATGTGGAGGAGCAATTAATTAGGGGCTCTCATTCCGAGCACGTTGCTGGCTGATGAATTGGCAGAGGGAAATTAGCGGCGCTCCTGGGCGCGCACCTCGCTCTCCTCGCCGGCTCCCCAGATGTTCACCCAACATGGCACAGCTGGCTGTGAGCACCTGGGTGCCCAAACAGCAGCTCTGCACTGGGTGCTGGTGCTCAGGGCTCTCTGGTGGGTGCTGGAGCTGATGAATTGGCAGAGGGAAATTAGTGGCACTGCTGGGTGCACACTTTGCTCTCCTTGCCAGCTCCCCAGATGTTCACCCAACATGGCACAGCTGGCTGCGAGCACCTGGGTGCCCAAACAGCAGCTCTGCACTGGGTGCTGCTGCTCAGGGCTCTCTGGTGGGTGCTGGGGCTCATTCCTGAGCTCCAGCCCTTGCTCTCCTCGCCAGCTCCCCAGATGTTCACCCAGGGCTTGGCACAGCTGGCTGCGAGCACCTGGGTGCCCAAACAGCAGCTCTGCACTGGGTGCTGGTGCTCAGGGCTCTCTGGTGGGTGCTGGAGATGATGAATTGGCAGAGGGAAATTAGTGGCACTGCTGGGTGCGCACTTTGCTCTCCTCACCAGCTCCCCAGATGTTCACCCAACATGGCACAGCTGGCTGCAAGCACCTGGGTGCTCAAACAGCAGCTCTGCACTGGGTGCTGGTGCTCAGGGCTCTCTGGTGGGTGCTGGGGCTCATTCCTGAGCTCCAGCCCTCGCTCTCCTCGCCAGCTTCCCAAATGTTCACCCAGGGCTTGGCACAGCTGGCTGCGAGCACCTGGGTGCTCAAACAGTAGCTCTGCACTGGGTGCTGGTGCTCAGGGCTCTCTGGTGGGTGCTGGAGCTGATGAATTGGCAGAGGGAAATTAGTGGCACTCCTGGGCGTGCACTTTGCTCTCCTCACCAGCTTCCCTCCTGCCCAGATGTTCACCCAACATGGCACAGCTGGCTGCAAGCACCTGGGTGCCCAGACAGCAGCTCTGCTCTGGGTGCTGGTGCTCAGGGCTCTCTGGTGGGTGCTGGAGCCTCGCAGGGTGCTGGGGCTCGTTCCTGAGCTCCAGCCCTTGGGTGGGAAGTCGGAGGAGTTCCATCGATAGCTCCGCCACGGAGGTGGCTGGAGGGGGAAACGCTGGTGACAAACAGAGCTCACCCCGTGCCCGACGCCTCCCTGCAGCAGAATGCCTGAGTAAATAGATAAGGCTTTGCAATCTCCCTTGAAGGTCAGCTGGACACCCGTCACAGATGGGAGGGACTGCACAGGGCCACCCTGTGGTGCCAACCCCGCTGGAGTGGCTGCAAGGGGTCCAGGCTGGGCATCACTGGGAGGGCTGGCAGGAACCAGGCTCTCCATGGCACTTTGCTGGGTTTCTCTGCTCTTTGAGCCCCTGAGATCCTGGGCTGAGGGGCTGAGGAGTTGTTTAGTTTGGATCAGAACCAGGTCCTTGGCGTGCAGCTGGACCCTGGCTTGTGCTCTGCCTCATCCCAAGGAGCTGCTGCCTCTTCCTGGGATCCCCTGGAAGAGCTCGTGGCTGCTGGTGGCTCCTGAAAAGCAATTCTTACTGGCTTTCCCAGGAATATGAGGCATCCAGCAGGGTCATTAAATTACAATGAAGCCCTAACCCTGCCCAGAGCCTCGGGAAGGGCTTTGGGCTGGTGGGATTGGTGGGAGTCCAGGACGAGGCAGCTCCTGATGGCTCCATGCGGGCATTGCTCCACCTGGGCAGGACCCAGCAGGGCTGGGATCCATCACTGACACCTTCCCAGGAGCTTTGCCCGGGGTGTGGAGCCGTGTTTTGATAACCAAAGGCAGGGGCTGGCAGGTTCCCTCGGCCCTCCCTCCTCTTGGCACAGTAATTACAGGAGTTACTGGTGTCAGCTGGAGGTAAAGCTTTGATGTGTCTGGAGAACCCCGTAACCTCTTCCTCAGTGCTCTGCTCTGCAGAGTTATTTGGGTGATCAGTATCTTCCCACTTCCCTGGCGTTTCCCTCCACCCTTCCCATGCTCCCAGCAGGGGAGGGAGCTGTGGTTTGATGCCCAGTTCCCCCAGGTAAATTGCGTTTAAAGAAGAGCTCTCAGCTGCTTCAGAGCTCTCATGGTTCAGGAAGCTTCATCTGGTGCCAGCAGCACCATGGGACATCTCCTGCCATTGCCATGTCCCAGTGGCTTCATCCAGAGGTGACAGAGGAGTGGGGGACATGGAGGATGGCACTGTTGGTGTTTGGGGAGGTCGGGGCTGGGAGTGGTGACGTGTCCTTGCTGTCACAGGTCCCTGTGTCCGTGGCCATGATGTCCCCACAGATGATCACGCCGCAGCAGATGCAGCAGATCCTGTCCCCACCCCAGCTCCAGGCCCTCCTGCAGCAGCAGCAGGCAATAATGCTGCAACAGGTAACACTGCACTGGAGCTGAATCCGGCCAGGAAATTCCCACCAGGCTCTGGGAATGCTGGGACAAAAATGGGTCCTTTCCTCCTTCTGCTTTCCGCATATTTCCTTTGGGATTCCCAGCACGTCCAGGGATGAAAAGAGCTGCAGGTGCTGCCACCCTGAGCCAGGGTCTCAAAACCTGCAAAATTCCTGCTCAAGGGCTGATTTGGGGCTGCCCAGCTCCTGGGAGAAGCCAGGGTCAGGGTGGATGATCTTGGTTCAGTGTGCTCCAAGCAGAGCCCCCGTGGCCACTGCTGTGTCCAGCTCCAGAGCTGAGGTTTGTTTCTCATCGCCCTGCTCGGCTTCTCCAGAGATTTTAGTCAGATGGGGAGGGAAGAAAAAGGAGGAGAAGGGAAAAAAAAAAACAGATTTCCACTCTGAAACAAAATCTGTCTGCTTGGGTAAACAGCTCCCGGCAGCGGGAAGGAGGGAGAGAGGGAGAAACCCCACAAGCATCCTCCACACCCTTCCTCCTGCCTCCAGTACCTGTTTACTCCAAAAAGCCCGATAAGGATTCAAGGTTGGCCCCAGGGAAAGAACAAAGGGTAAACACTACCCTGGGTGGGTCCTTCCACAAGCCTCTTTGGAGCCGGATAAAGAAACACGTTTGACTGCAAATTAAACAACCCAGGCCGGAATAGCTCACATTCTCCACCGGCAGCAAACCAAACATCACACCTCTCACCCCTGACCCAATGTTCCTGCTCCCAGCCCGGCCACTCTGCAGCTCCCTGGCTCGGGCTGGCTCGGGGGTAAACACCCAGCGCCTCCAAACCTGTTCTCAGACACAAACAGCCCGGGCTGATAAAGGCTTCCCAGCATCCCCAGGGACATTCCTGAGCCCCTGAAGGGGCTGGGGGGGTCTCACTGACCTCCCCGTGCCTTCCTCCCCCTCCCTGCACGCAGCAAATCCATCACCCGCAGTTTATTCAGGGGCCAGGGTGAGAGCTGGTGGCGATGCTGGCGGTCCTGTGGGCACTGGGACCCTCTCCGGTGGTTCCCTGTGCATCCAGGGGGTTTATCCCTGTTTTAAACAGCTCTGCTCTGATTTGAGGGGCTGTTTGACTGCTGAACCCCCAGCTCTCACAGGCCAGGGGTTGTGGCTGCTCCTGGCTCTCACAGCACTTGTCAGGGGTGTTTTGGGGTCCCACCACACCAAAACTGGGGTTTCCCCACCCTGAAGTGCCCTGTGATGTGCCAGAGCACCCCAGCCTGCTTTTCTTTCAAAGGACAGCAGGTTGGCATTAAAATAAACATCAAGGTGGGCATTGAGGGGTGTTTGGGGGGTTCAGGGGCCGTGGGCATCCAGAGCTGGTGGCGATGCTGGCAGGTCCCAGCGCTGCCTGTGGGCACTGGGACCCTCTCTGGTGGTTCCCTGTGGATCCAGGGGGTTTATCCCTGTTTTAAACAGCTCTGCTCTCATTTGAGGGGCTGTTTTGACTGCAGGGCTGAACCCCCAGCTCTCACAGGCCAGGGGTTGTGGCTGCTCCTGGTCCTCCCCAGCTGGGATCCCACTGGCTCTCACAGCACTTGTCAGGGGTGTTTTGGGGTCCCACCACACCAAAACTGGGGTTTCCCCACCCTGAAGTGCCCTGTGATGTGCCAGAGCACCCCAGCCTGCTTTTCTGTCGAGGTTGGCATTAAAATAAACATCAGGGTGGGCATGGGGGGTTCAGGGGCCGTGGGCATCCAGAGCTGGTGGCGATGCGTGCCCAGGGTTCCTCTGCTGCCCTGACTCCCCTGGTGGGTGCTTTCCCTCCTGCCCTGCACCAGGTGGCACAGAGAGCCCTGGTGACAGTGCCAGGAGCTGGAGTGGCTGTGGCAAAGCCTTGGCACTGGGGTGGTGAGGTGGGCGCGGGGTGGTGAGGTGGGCACAGGGCGGTTCCCCTGCTGATCCCGTTGCTCTCTGCCCTTCCCAGCTGCAGGAATACTACAAGAAGCAGCAGGAGCAGCTTCACCTGCAGCTGTTGACCCAGCAGCAAGCCGGAAAGCAGCAACCCAAAGAGGTGAGCTCAGCTGGAGGGGACCAGCACAAAACAAGGTGTGGGACAACCCCCAGGGAGCCCAAGGCAATGGGACATGGGACATCCTGCTCTGGGGGTGCCAGGGCTGTTTGTGGCCATCACTTTTCCCAAAATCCAGCAGCCTGATGCACACCCAGCACTCGAAACTCAGTTTTTTTGGCAGGGAGGGAAGATTTTAAGCCCAGGCTGTGTGTTGGGGTGGCACAACTGGCAATGCCACGCTGGCATCAGGGCACCAGGGTGGCTGCAGTGGCTCAGGGTCACCTGCTCCAGCCTCGGGCAGGCTCTCACTGCTGGGTGTCGGTGAATTTCCAGGGTCAGGGTTATCAGAACCATCTGCAGGAGCTGCTGGTGCTCGGGGAAATGGGGGAGGTGTAAATGTGAGCTTCCTCAAGGACTTTCCCTGCTGGCCCTGGTGATGTTCTCTTGCAGCACCGAGCAGGGATATAATTAAGCTCTAACAAAGCTCTTGCTTAGCGGGCTCCGCTTTAAAAAGCTCGTGTTAACTTTTAATTAAATGGTACAGAGGAGATGGGAAATTTATCCAACAAGAAAGGGTGTGTAGCAGGGGGGAAGGGGTGTTGGATGCTGCTGGAGGGGTGTGTGTCCAGCTTTCCTGCTGGGAAAAGCACTGAGGGGGTCTCAGCAAGGGGATGTCAGTGTTTCCCTTCCTCAAAATCCTTGGATAAGCTTTGGTTTCACCCCAAAAATTTGGGTAGGTGGTGTTCCTAAAGTCTCTGTTGATGTTTGCCTGCTGGGAATGATGGTGCTGTGGCTTCCCTGACACTCAGGGAAGAGCTGGAGTGTCTGGGCTGCCTCCACAGAGCCACCCTTGGATGTTTCCTGGAAACCCATGGCCGGATTTAATTCCTGCCCTGCTGCAGGATTTATAAACCCAGCGCCTTCTGCTTCCCCTCTGCCTGATTCCAAGGGCTCCTCTCCATGAGTCAGCAGCTCGGAGTGGGATCTGCAGGTGGGAAGGACACAGGAAGGAGCTGGGAGCAGGGGCAGAATCTCTGGGAGGAGCAGCTCTGATATCCCTGGGAGCAGGGGCAGAATCTCCAGGAGGAGCAGCTCTGGTCTCACCAAGAGCAAGGGCAGCATCTCCAGGGAGAGCAGCTCTGATATCCCCAGGAGCAGGGGCAGAATCTCTGGGAGGAGCAGCTCTGATATCCCTGGGATCAGGGCAGAATCTCTGGGAGAAACAGCTCTGATATCCCTGGGATCAGGGCAGAATCTCTGGGAGGAACAGCTCTGATATCCCCAGGAGCAGGGGCAGCATCTCTGGGAGAAACAGCTCTGATATCCCTGGGATCAGGGCAGAATCTCTGGGAGAAACAGCTCTGATATCCCTGGGCAGTGTCCCAGAGAAGGGAAGGACAAGACAAGAGGATGGAAATGTGTGGGAAGAGCCTGTCAGCAGCATCCTGTCCCTAAGGATGCTCCGTGTCCGTGGGTGCTGTGCCACACTGGGCCATGAGGAGGGGGCAGAGCGAGGCAGCTGATCCATGAATCCGTGCATCCCACCAGGATGGGGGCTGAGCTGTGGCACATCCCAGACCTTCCTGGAGCATTTTCCTGTGCTGGGGTGTGAGGGTCACCCCCCAGGCTCCAGCAGCATCCTGGGTGTGGGGGAAACAAGGAGCAGTGCTCATGTCTCCCATTGTGCTCCTCCCAGGATGCTTGGAGGAACCACGGGGTGCAGACCCCCCAAAATCCCCTGGGAAGTGTCCCCAGAGCTGCCGAGGGCAGGGGTTGTCCCCGTGCTGAGGCAGGCAGGGTGGGGAGGGGGAGCTGCCGGCTCCTAACCCCGGTGTCAGCTTAATGAAGTGCTGCTGTCAGTCCCGCGTGTCACGGCGCAAACTCCTCCTGATGTGCTCATAAATCAAAGTGACGGCGCCTCCTGCCCCGCTGGCTGCACCCGCTCAGCTGCGGCTAATGCGCGGGGATGCTGCAGACCCCCAGCCCCACGCCGGGAATGGGCTGGGAAAGGGCTGGGAATGGGCTGGGAATGAGCTGGGGGAGCCAAGCCTTGGAATTGAATGGGCTGGGAATGAGCTGGGGGAGCCAAGCCTTGGAATTGAATGGGCTGGGAATGAGCTGGGGGAGCCAAGCCTCAGGGATGCTGCAGACCCCCAGCCCCACGCTAGGAAAGGGCTGAGAAAGGGCTGGGAATGGGCTGGGAATGAACTGGGGGAGTCAAACCTTGGATTCAAATGGGCTGGAAACGGGCTGGGAATGAGCTGGGGGAGCCCAGCCTTGGAACTGAATGGGCTGGGAATGATCTGGGGGAGCCAAGCCTTGGAATTGAATGGGCTGGGAATGATCTGGGGGAGCCAAGCCCAGGATTCGGCCCCAGCTCCTCTGGGAGTGGCTTTTCCAACGGGAAGTGGGAGTAGTGAGGGTCAGCGGGGTGTGAGGTTTTTGGGAATGCTGGGGCTGTCATCCAGGCTCTCCCCGGCCTGGTTTCTCCAGGGAAAGCTTGGCTTGGAGCCCATGGGCTGGTGGGTGGCTCTGCATCCCTTCACCCATCACTCAGGGGTGACAGATTGGCTTCCCCTTGGATCAGCCCTTGGTTTGGCTTGGATTTGTGTTCCTGGGGCTGCTCCTCCTGTTGCTGGTCTGTGGAAGCTGCAGGGACGTGGATTTGAGGCACGTGAAGGTTCGGCCTTCACAGCACCAGGTTCAACAGCATCCTTGTCAGAGCCACGAGTGGCTCGGGGGGTCTGAATCCAGCCAGGCCGGGTCAGGAGAGCCTGGCTGGGCTGTGGGATGCAGGCAGCGTGCCCAGGGATCCTCCTGACCTCATCCACTCTGGCTGGAAGTGACGTGGATGAGGCTGTGCTGGAGCAGAGCTCGGGCTTGCCCCAGGGCCCTCGGGGAGGGCGGTGGTGGAGCCGGGAAGAGGAGGAGAATCCTGTCCTGTCCCTTCACATCCCTTCCCATCCCAGCTGCTGTTTCTAAGCAAGACAAGGACAGTGTGTCCATCCCACACGGTGGCAGAGCTTCCCCTCGCCAGGAGGGGACACCCTGGGGGACAGAGAAGCTGCTGTTAAAGCTCTCAGGCTGCAGCTCTCTCCTGCCCTTTTCCCTCCATCCTGCTGATCCCATGGCCTGCAGCCCTCAGGAGTCGGGGATTTCTCTTCACTGAGCAGGAATTGCTTTGATTTGTGCCTTGATCTTTAAGCCTCAGAGATGCAGGGATGAGACAGAGCCAGGGAGGATCCAGGTCTGACTCTGGGGAGGCAATTCCACCGTGGCCAAGAGGTGGAGGGGACAGGGAGAGCCCACACATCTCTCTGAGGCTGAGAAACTGGAATTAAACTCAGCCGGTACAGGACTGGTGGTGGTGCCTGATGTCGCAGAGAGGGGTTTGGAGCCCATCCTCACCCTCTGATTCACAAAGCCAAGGCTGAGCATCAACAACATCCTCAGGGATCCACCTGCATGCAGTGAGACCCTGGGTGTGACCCCAGACTCAGTGAGACCCTGGGTGTGACCCCAAACTCAGTGAGACCCTGGGTGTGACCCCAAACTCACTCAGTGAGACCCTGGGTGTGACCCCAGACTCAGCCAGGGACTGGGATGGCCCCAAACTCAGTGAGGGACTGGGATGGCCCCAAACTCACTCAGGGACTGGGATGGCCCCAAATTCACTCAGGGACTGGGGTGGCCCCAAACTCACTCAGGGACTGGGATGGCCCCAAACTCAGTGAGGGACTGGGATGGTCCCAGACTCACTCAGGGACTGGGATGGCCCCAAATTCACTCAGGGACTGGGGTGGCCCCAAACTCACTCAGGGACTGGGGTGGCCCCAAATTCACTCAGGGACAGGGGTGGCCCCAAATTCACTCAGGGACTGGGATGGCCCCAAACTCAGTCAGGGACTGGGATGGCCCCAAATTCACTCAGGGACTGGGATGGCCCCAAACTCACTCAGGGACTGGGATTGCCACGGAGAGTCTGGCTGCTGCTCCCTGTTGATGCAGCCTCAGGGATCCCCAGTTCCCTGGAATTCCCAGTGCCTGGGGGGCCTGAATCCCCCGGAGCTCACAAAACAAGGCCGTCCTGCCTGCAGAGCTCTGGTGCTGCTCAGTCAGAGCACGAACGTGGAGATTCTCCTTTGGGGGGGCTGCAGAGCGCAGCGAGGGGGGGATGTGCCCCAGCCTGGCTCCCCGCCGGCACCGTCTGCCCAAGCAGGGGGGTTTGGGGGGGTTCACGGGGTCACGGAGCCGCCTGCCCCACTAATGAGGCCGGGCAGCCCCGGGGCAGCTCCCCTCTCCTGGCCAGCTCGGATTAGCAGCTGCCTGTCCCCAGCCCTAATTGAATTCTCTCCCCTTCACTTAATTCTCATGGATTTCTCGGCGCCTCCCCAGGGACCCATCCTGCCTAACTAGTTTAGGGCCAGCGATGCTGGTCAGAGCCTGGCCAGCTCCAGGGGGTGAGGGAGGAGGCTGTGGACAGGGTGGGGACACCAGTGCTGGCACTGGGCACCTCCTTCCCTGCACCAGTTCCAGCCCCTCACCAAGAAACGGCTCATAAGAGTCATTTTTGACAAACAGGGCTAAATTTCTGCCTTACAGGAGGGTTCTGTGCCTGTTGCCTGCTGGGACCCGCCTTATTTCACACCAACCCCCCCCAGCCGAGCTTTGTGCGTTCCTCTGAGCAAACCCCCCGGCTCCTCTCTCTCTCCCTTTTCTTTCCAGCGCTTTATTTTTCCCTTCCCCTTTTCCCTTTCCTTCCCCTCCTCTTCCGATAGATCAAAGCCTCTGAGCCGAGCAGGCCCCGCAGCAGGATGGGGGCACCGCCGGGCGCGGCGTCCCCAGCGCTGCCGCCCCTCGCTGCCAGCGCCCCTCGCCGCCACCTCCAACCCCCTCCTGCCCTGCCAGGCCGGGAATAAAGCTGGGATTTGTCCCTCCTTTTGTCTCAGCAGCCGTTGGGGAACAAGCAGCTGGCCTTCCAGCAGCAGCTCCTGCAGATGCAGCAGCTCCAGCAGCAGCACCTGTTAAACCTGCAGCGCCAGGGCCTGGTGAGCCTCCCGCCGGGGCAGGGCACGGTGCCCCTGCAGAGCCTGCCCCAAGGTAAGCACCACGGCCTGGGCGGGGGTCCTGGGCTGGAGCTTGCCCAGATCTGGGTGAGGGGGGCTGGGGAGGGGCTGTGGGGTTGGGTTTTGTGGTGCCCCCGAAGTTTGGGGGGTGATGGTGTCAGCGGTTGGAGACGTGCGGGGTTGGGGTCCGGGTTCCAGAGGGGTGCGGGGTGGGGACGCCTCTTCTTCTAACAGAGGAGTGTCAGGATTTGGGGCACCTCCTCCTCTGGCAGGGGGGGTGCCAGGATTTGGGACACCTCTTCCTCTGGATTTGGGGTACTTCTCTTCCTCTATCAAAGGAGTGTCAGGATTTGGGGCATCTCTTCTAGCAGAGTTGTGTCAGGATTTGGGGCACCTCTTCCTCTATCAGAGGAGTGTCAGGATTTGGGACAACTCTTCCTCTAGCAGAGGAGTGTCAGGATTTGGGACACCTCTTCCTCTGGATTTGGGGGTACTTCTCTTCCTCTATCAGAGGAGTGTCAGGATTTGGGACAACTCTTCCTCTTGCAGCAGAGTGCCAGGATTTGGGACACTTCTTCCTCTGGATTTGGGGTACTTCTCTTCCTCTATCAGAGGAGTGTCAGGATTTGGGACACCTCTTCTTCTAGCAGAGGAGTGTCAGGATTTGGGGCACCTCTTCCTCTAGCAGAGGATTGTCAGGATTTGGGACACCTCTTCCTCTGGATTTGGGGTACTTCTCTTCCTCTATCAGAGGAGTGTCAGGATTTGGGACACCTCTTCCTCTGGCAGCAGGGTGCCAGGATTTGGGAAGTCAGGCTCTTCTCCCTTCTGGGAACAGCTCTGTGAGTGCTGCAGGTGCTTTGCTCTGGGTTTCCCAATGGGGCCCTGCAGCCTCCCCTTGCTGTGCCCAGCCCCAGGTGATGCTCTCCCAGTGCTGGGTGAGATTTGGAGAGTCAGGGAGGAAGCCCTGGCTGCTGCCTCGTGTCCCTGCTGACATTGCTCACTCTCTCCTGTGCCTCAGCTGTTTGCCCCTCAGACCTCCAGCAGCTCTGGAAGGAGGTCACGGCCACCCAGCCCGTGGAGGACAGCATTAAGCAGGAAGGTCTTGACCTCACCACCAACACCTCCAACTCTACCTCGTTTTCGGCCGCCAAGGTCTCGCCTCCCATTTCCCACCACCCTCTGCCCAATGGACAGAGCACCATGCACACGCCCAGAAGGGACAGGTAGAGCCGGGTCGGGCCCTGGCACTTTGTGTTTTTATTGCTGGACAGGTGGAAGGGGCTGGGATCCATCACCCACAGGGCTGGGAGAGATGGGGGGGTTCTGCCCACCCCATAAAAGAGGCCTGGCACTGTTTTGCTGCACCCACAGAGGAGAGGGAGCCGTCACTGTGGGGTGTCCTGTGGGTGCCCCGGGGCTGTCCCCATGCCTGGGAATGCTGGAGCATCCCAGCTGCCCCATCTGAAGGCCCCTTTCCCTCCTTGTGCAGCTCTTCCCACGAAGAGACCCCCGGCTCCCACCCGCTCTACGGCCACGGAGAGTGCAAGTGGCCTGGCTGCGAAACCCTCTGTGAGGACTTGGGGCAGTTTGTCAAGTAAGTGTCACCTCTTTGGGGCAGGTTTTTCTGTCCCAGCTGGGACAGAATGCACCTGGTGGAGGGGAAGATCCTGGGAGTTGGTTCAGGCATCTCAAAGTGTGTACCCTGAGATAGGTGACCACATAGAGGAGAAAACAGGAGAACAGAAATCCCAAAATGTGTGCCCTGAGCTGGGTGACCACATGGAGAAGGAGAAAACAGGAGACCAAGCATCTCAAAATGTGTGCCCTGAGCTGGGTGACCACATGGAGGAGAAAACAGGAGACCAGAAATCCCAAAGTGTGTGCCCTGAGCTGGGTGACCACATGGAGGAGAAAACAGGAGACCAGGCATCCCAAGGAGGATGATTCTGTCCCCACATTCCATCAGGGACAGAATGCACCTGGTGGAGGGGAAGATCTTGGGAGTTGATCCAGGCATCCCAAAGTTTGAACCCTGAGCTAGGTGACCACATGGAGAAGAAGGAAACAGACCAGGCATCCTAAAAATGTGTACCCTGAGCTAGGTGGCCTCATGGGGAAGGGGAAGACAGGAGACCAGGCATCCCAAAGTGTGTGCCCTGAGCTGGGTGACCTCATGGAGGAGGAGGAAACAGACCAGGCATCCCAAAGTGTGTGCCCTGAGCTAGGTGGCCTCATGGAGGAGGACAAAACCCAGCAGGAGTTGCTGCTGGTGTTGTCCCATCCTTGGAAACATCCAAGGCCGGGCTGGCTCGGAGCGGAAGGTGACCCTGCCCGTGGCAAAGGTGCAATGGGATGAGCTTTATGAGCGCTTCCAAGCCAAGCCATGGGATGAGTGAATGATCTGGAGGAGGCCAGAGCCCGGGCAGCAGGCGAGGGGGGCTGGCAGCCCTGCTGGGGACACGGGGGGGAGGCAGCAGATGGCAGATGGCACCGCTGACACCGCTTGTGGGCTCCGGCACTGACTGATTAACTCTGCTGTCTGAGAGCCCTCTGCTAGCGTCAGGGTCAAACAAATTGTTTTCACGCTTCGTCAGAGGTTTACTTAATTAGTTCATTTGCAATTAGATCTCTTTGTAGCCAGGATTTTTAGCAAAGACATCAGAAGGAGCTGACGGGGCTCCTTCCCCCGCCTCCCCGGCTGTCTGCTCGGCGAGCACCGCGCTCCGCAGCCGGCAGGTTTTGGGGTTTTCCAAACTCATCCTCCGTCCTCTGCCACCCTCTGAGGCCTGCTCTGGGTGGGAACATCCCTTGCACTGTGCCAAGCCACCAGAGGCCGTGCCCAGGAGGATGAGGAGGTGTGAAGGCAGCCCGGGGATGAGTGAAGGATGATTCAGCCTCCCGTGTCCTCCTTCCTCTGCCTCTGAGTCACGGCGTGAACCCAGATAAGGCATCTCCTCCTGCCTGGCAGGGCATGTCCCAGTGGCACGGGCCAGATGAGCAAGCTCCAGGCTGGGAACTGGAGCTGGAGTTGGCAGGGAATGCCCAGAGCTGGGTCAGGGTCCCTTTCTGCCCCCCTGGGCACGAGGGCAGCCTCCAGCAGCACTGGGGAAGGGGTTCTGTCCCCTCCTTGTCCCCCTGGGCATGAGGGCAGCCTCCAGCAGCACTGGGGAAGGGTTTCTGTCCTCTCCTTGTCCCCCTGGGCATGAGGGCAGCCTCCCATCAGCACTGGGGAAGGGGTTCTGTCCCCTCCTTGCCAACATGGGCACGTGCTGGGGTGTAGGACAGACAGACAGAAAATTTGCAGCTCCCAAAGGCCCAGCCCAGCTGGAGCTGGAACCTGCCTTGAGTCTGGGCCTCCCATGGGCATCCCCTGGGCATCCCCTCTGTGGGCAGCTGGGGTGGGCTGTGCTGGGCTGGGAGGGGCAGCGTGGCCCTGGGGCTGTGCTGGCTCAGGGTGGGGGTCAGTGGGGGTTGGCTCCATTCCCCCCTGGCTGCGTTCCCCTGGGGCAGCAGCCGTGCCCTGGCTGTGCCAGGCAGGGAGAGGGGCAGGGCTGGGGCTCTGGGGGCTTTGGCAGCAGGGCCTGGCTCCCTGGCGTGTCTGTGCACGCTGGGGCTGGGAGGCTCTCGGGGTGAGACTCCTGCTGTGCTGCAGAGCCAGCCTGGGAGGCTGAGGCGCCTTCTCCTGGGGTGTCTCAGCCTTAGTCCTGGGGAGCATCTGGCACACGGCCCCTGGCACCCCCCAGCATCGCCTTTTGGGGTGGCATTTCCCCAGAATCCCTCTCCAAACCATCCCGCTCCTCCAGCGAGGCCCCCTCGGGTTTGTGCCCAGCCCAGCAAGGACATGGGCTGGCCTTGTGCCACCCTCAGGGCTGGCTGTGTCCCCAGGCTGGTGCTTTGCTGGGTTTGGGGGCGAGGTGATGCCAGGATGGCTCTGTCACCAGGATGAATGGGATGGGGCAGGGGGGTCACCCCCATGGTGGGACAATCACGAGCCTCAGGGAAGGGGGAGGCCAAGGTGCTGGTGCTTCCTAAAGAAAGCACCTCACACACACCAGGCAGGATGGGGGAACAGCCTGGAAGTGGCACCTTCTGCCCTCAGGGCTTTCCTCACTCAGAGCGTGGAGGGCACCCTCCCATGGCGCTGCCTTTGTCCTGGGAACCTGCTCCTCAGCTCCTGCTGGCACCTCCTGCTCCAGGGGCCTCCACGGGGCTTTCCCTGTGCCAGAGGCTGCTCCTGAGCACCCGGGGGTTGCCTGGGCTCGGGCTCAGTGTTTGGGGCGGCGCCGCAGCCTGGTTTTGCTCAGTCACCTCCGTGCCTCAGTTTCCCTCCCGCTGTGGAGCAGTTTGCAGGTCAGGGCCGATCCCAGGCGTGGCCCCAGCAGAGGGGCTGAGGGTTGGGCAGGCCCAGGCCTCACCAAACCTGCGTGTTCTCCTCACAGACACCTCAACACAGAACATGCACTTGATGACCGGAGCACGGCCCAGTGCCGAGTCCAGATGCAAGTGGTACAGCAGCTGGAGATACAGGTGGGTGTCCCAGCCCTGCCCCGATGGACACAGGGACAGAAAGCCACCTCCTTGTCACCCTGTGCTCCCCTCAGCAGAGGGTGACAGGGTTGGGGACTGTAATTTGCTTTAAACACCTTTCCCAAAGAGGAATCCTGCACCCAGGTCCTCAATCTCATTTTCCTCTCATCCCAAAGTGTTCCCGTGGGTAACAGGAGGTGCCACAGATGTGGAAAGCAGGAGGGTTTGTCCCCACATGGGCTGTGCCACCTCCTTGTCACCCTGTGCTCCCCTCAGCAGAGGGTGACAGGGTAGGGGCCTATAATTTGTTTTAAAAACCCTTCCCAGATACGAATCCTGCACCCAGGTGAAATTCAAGCCCTCAAACTCATTTCCCTCTCATCCCAAAGTGTTCCCGTGGGTAACAGGAGATGCCACAGATGTGGAAAGTGGGGAGGTTTGTCCCCACAGCAGAGGGTGACAGGGTTGGGGCCTGTAACTTGTTTTAAACACCCTTCCCAAAGAGGAATCCTGCACCCAGGTGAAATTCACGCCCTCAAACTCATTTTCCTCTCATCCCAAAATATCCTGCAGGTAACAGGAGATGCCACAGATGTGGAAAATGGGAGGGTTTGTCCCCACATGGGCTGTGCCACCTCTTTGTCACCCTGTGCTCCCCTCAGCAGAGGGTGACAGGGTTGGGGACTGTAACCACCCAAGTGGGGTTTTGTTTTAAACACCATTCCCAGACAGAATCCTGCACCCAGGTGAAATTCAAGCCCTCAAACTCATTCCCCTCTCATCCCAAAGTATCCTGCAGGTAACAGGAGATGCCACAGCTGTGGAAAATGGGAGGGTTTGTCCCCACATGGGCTGTGCCACCTCCCTGGGAGCCACGGGGCTGCTTGAAAACCAGGCCACTTATTTTGTGTGGTCTTTGGAGCCCAACTTTGGGCTGCTATTTTTGGCCAGGCAGTTCTTTAAATAGTGCTTTCCCAGCCTCTCCGAGCCCCCAGCGTGCTCTGCATAATTCTGTTCATGGAGAAGGGAGGGGAGGAAACGGGGGGGTTGGAAAATGGGATGGGGCAGGGGGGTCACCCCCATGGTGGGACAATGCTGGGGCTGGCAGGAGCTCAGCGTGGTGTGTGTGACACCACAGGGGACACTGGTGAAAGGACACAGCAGAACAAGTGCAGCACCCTTGGGACCTCCCCACCCAGAATCAGGGGCCTGACAGGGAAAAAAGGGGAGAAAATGGGGGGGTTGGAAAATGGGATGGGGCAGGGGGGTCACCCCCATGGTGGGACAATGCTGGGGCTGGCAGGGGCTCAGTGTGGTGTGTGGCTATGGCTGTGTGTGACACCACAGGGGACACTGTGTACCCAGGACACTGCAGGACAAGTGCAGCACCCTTGGGGCCCCCCCACCCCGAATTAGGGTCCTGACAGGGTCTGTGGGATGGGGTACGGGGTCACCCCCATGGTGGGACAATGCTGGGGCTGGCAGGGGCTCAGTGTGGTGTGTGTGACACCACAGGGGACACTGGCCTAGGGCACAGCAGGACAAGATGTGCAGCACCCTTGGGACCCCCCAACCCAGAATTAGGGGCCTCAGAGGGGCTGTGGGATGGGGTATGGGGTCAGCCCCATGTTGGGACAACAGGTGCTCAGCGTGGTGTGTGGCTGTGGCTGCGTGTGACACCACAGGGGACACACTGGTGACAGGACAAGATGTGCAGCACCCTTGGGACCCCCCAACCCAGAATTAGGGTCCTGACAGGGTCTGTGGGGTGGGGGGACACAGCCAGACCTGGCTGCATCCTCCCAGGCCATCCCTGCCATCCATCCTGCTCCCCACCAAAGCTTGAAAGCAATTACTGGGGCTTAAAGAGGGGAGGGAAGGGAAAAGGGGAGGAGGGAAAAAAATAATAATAATTAAAAAAAAAAAAAAAAAAAAGAGCTGAAGGGCGAGAGCAGAGCTGTGTAGCTGTGTGTGTGCAGTGCAGAGAGGAACCTGCCACGGAGCCACCAATTAGAAAGTTTGGAGCGCGGAGCTCCCGCTGTGCCGGCTGCATCACGAGGGGAGAGCTGTCAGCTCTAATGAGCACCGCGGCGGCAGAAAGCGCCCGAGCTGCTCCAAACTTGCTGCAAACTCCCGCTTTTAACCCTTCCCTCGCCTGGCTCTGCCAGGGGGCTTGGCTGGAGCGTGGGGGCTCCCCCGAGCTTGAGGGGTCCCCGTGGGAAGGGAAGGTGACGGGAGGGGAGTGGGGTGTCAGATCCCATCGGCCGCGCCGGGCTCAAAATCGCTCCTGGTGCCACAGTGAATCTTTCAGCCTCTGCTCACTGCAGGGAGTAAACAGGCAGGGAGCGAGTACAGCGACGTGGGAACGCTGGGGGATGGACGGACCGACGGACAGGGAGCTGCTGGGGAGGCAGAGGGGACAGGACAGTGACACAGGCACGGGGACAGGAGCACCCAGGGCTGTTGTGGGTGGCCCTGCTGGTGGGTGGCAGCTTGGGGATGGACGGACCGACGGACAGGGAGCTGCTGGGGAGGCAGAGGGGACAGGACAGTGACACAGGCACGGGGACAGGAGCACCCAGGGCTGTTGTGGGTGGCCCTGCTGGTGGGTGGCAGCTCGTGGATGGATGGACCGATGGACAGGGAGCTGCTGGGGAGGCAAAAGGGACAGGACAGTGACACAGGCACGGGGACAGGAGCACCCAGGGCTGTTGTGGGTGGCCCTGCTGATGGGTGGCAGCCTGGGGATGGCTCTGTGGATCTTTCCCCAGTGCACACACGGAGCTGGAGTGGCCCCTGTGCCCTCCGTGGTGGCTGCCACAGCCCCACTGGGGCTCTCAGGAGCCAGCATCAGTGGTGAAATTCAGGTGAATTTTAGGAGGTGGCACCTGGGGGGACACTCTGGGGGTTGCTGCCTGTCCAGACCAGGTTTGGGGGCTCGTGGCAGCTCCTCCAGGCTGTGACTTTGGCACTGTGTGACCATCCCTGTCCTGCTTCCTGCCTCCCCCAGCTGGCCAAGGAGAGCGAGCGTCTCCAAGCAATGATGGCCCATCTCCACATGAGACCTTCAGAGCCAAAGCCTTTCAGCCAGCCTGTAAGCGTGAGTCCCTTCCTGCCCTCTTTGTCCCCTCCCTGATGGCTGCTGTCCCCTCCCTGCCCTGTGCACGGTCACCTGGGTGGGCTCTGGGGGATGGATGTGCCCTGAGCCGCCCTCTGGGAAATGCAGCTGCTCCACCAGCCCTGACATGGAGTGGGTGCATCCCCATCCCATGGTTTCATCCCATGGATTCATCCTCATCCCACAAATTCATCCCCATCCCATGGGTTCATCCCATGGATTCACCCTCATCCCACAAATTCATCCCCATCCCATGGTTTCATCCCATGGATTCATCCTCATCACACAAATTCATCCCCATCCCGTGGGTTCATCCCATGGATTCACCCTCATCCCACAAATTCATCCCCATCCCATGGTTTCATCCCATGGATTCATCCTCATCCCACAAATTCATCCCCATCCTATGGGTTCATCCCCGTCCCATGAGTTCACCCCCATCCCATGAGTTAATTCCCATCCTATGGGTTCATCCCCGTCCCATGAGTTCACCCCCATCCCATGGGTTAATTCCCATCTCAGGGAGTCATCCCCATCCCACGGATTCATCCCCATACCATGGATTCACCTCCATCCCACAGATTCATCCCCATCACATGGGTTAATTCCCATCCCACAAATTCACCCCAATCCCATGGGTTAATTCCCATCCCATGAATTCATCCCAATCCCATGGATTCACCTCCATCCCACAGATTCATCCCCATCACATGGGTTAATTCCTATCCCATAGATTCATCCCCATCCCACAAATTCACCTCCATCCCATGGGTTAATTCCCATCCCATGAATTCATCCCAATCCCATGGGTTAATTCCCATCCCATGGATTCACCCCCATCCCATGGATTCACCCCCATCCCATGGATTCACCCCCATCCCATGGATTCACACCCATCCCATGGATTCACCCCCATCCCATGGATTCACACCCATCCCATGGATTCGTCTCCATCCCGTTGGTCCATCCCCATCCCATGGTTTAATTCCCATCTCACAAATCCACCCCCATCCCAAAAATTCATCCCCATCCCATGGGTTAATTCCCATCCCATGAATTCATCCCTATCCCATGGGTTAATTCCCATCCCACAGGTTCATCCCCATCCCATGGATTCATTCTCATCCCACAGATTCATCCCCATCCCAAGGGTCCATCCCCACCCCCTGGCCTCATCCCACCCTTTCCAAGCCCACCAAGCCCCCCCCTGCCATCCCCTCCCCACCTCCTTTGGCACCACCTCGGCCGTTCCCGATGCTCTCCCAGCCTTCCCAACCCCTTCCCTCCCTGCCTGTCCGTGCAGCTGAACCTGGTCTCCAGCGCCAGCCTCTCCAAGAGCACTTCTGACACGTTTCCTGACGGTTTACCTCATCCCCCCACCTCGGCCACGGCGCCCATCACCCCCCTGCGGCAGGGCCCCTCCGTCATCAGCTCTTCCACTTTACACAGCGTGGGGCCCATCCGCAGGAGGAACTCGGACAAGTTCTGCACCCCAATCTCTTCAGGTGAGCTCTGGGCTGGGGCTCAGCGCCCTCCTGAGGGGCTCAGTGGGTCTCTTGGCTCCAGCTCTGTCTGTTGTCTCTTGGCAGAGCTTGCGCAGAATCACGAGTTTTACAAAAACGCCGACGTCCGGCCGCCCTTCACGTACGCCTCGCTCATCCGGCAGGTGAGAGCCACAGCTCTGCGCCCCAAAACCCTCCCTCAGCCCCCCTCCCCACCTGCTGAACCCCTTGGGACGGTGTCAGAGCTCACAAGTGACAGCCTTGTCCCCTCTCTGGCTGCCCAGGCCATCCTGGAGACCCCCGACAGGCAGCTAACGTTGAATGAAATCTATAACTGGTTCACGCGGATGTTCGCCTACTTCCGGAGGAACACGGCCACCTGGAAGGTGAGAGCAGCCCTGCCTGGCACCCTGGGTTCTCCCTGACCCAGCTTGGGCTCATCCTGTTTCCCCCAGGCTCACTCCATCCCACCTGGGCTCACCCCATTTCCCCCAGACTCACCCCAACACGCTCTGGGCTCAGCCCATCCCAGCCCAGGCTCACTCCATCCCATCCTGGCTCACCCCATCCCACCTTGGGTTCCCCCCAACCCACCCAGGCCTCACCTCAACCCAGCCTGGGCTCACCTCAACCCACCCTGGGTTCACCCCAACCCAGCCTGGGCTCACCTCATTGACCCCAGGCTCACTCCATCCTATCCTGGCTCACCCCATCCCACCTTGGGTTCACCCCAACCCACTCAGGCTTCTCCTCAGCCCACCCTGGGCTCACCTCAATGCACCCCAGGCTCACCCCATTTCCCTCAGACTTACCCCATCCCACCCAGGCCTGCCTGCTGCAGGAGATGCTCCTGTGCTAAAGGACCAGTTCATTGCCCAGCTCTAAAAATGCTGTAAGAAATTATTTTAGGACCAAATCCCACTTTTTTTACCCCCCAAAACCGCCTCGCTGGGCTGTGGGGATGCATCATCCCTGCAGTGGGATATAAAATCCAGGGATTTTCTGTGGAGAACAAGGGCAGAGGCAGGAGAGAGAGAGAGAGCCTGGAAATAGCAAATGAGGTTAATGATAACCTGGGGGCAGGTGGCACTGCTGGTGGCTGGGAGTGCAGGGAGGGATGAGAGGGGGTGGCAGGGGGACCACCAGCAGGGAAACCCCTCTGTTCCCATGTGCCCATCAGGTTCCCCCCAGCCCTCTCACAGACAGAAGTTTTGGTCACTGAGGAGGTTTTGTCGCCAGCCTGGTGAGAATGACTCCCCAAAATTCAATTTTGGAGCAGCACACGAGTGCTGGGGCTGCTCCCCCTTTGTTTTTGTAGAAATCAGAGCATCTGAGAGGAGCAGGGGGGTGTGGAAGGAGCAGTTCTGTGATTCTGTGATTCACTTCTTGCCTCGGCCAGGGAAGATTTGTTTATTTATCGTTTCCTGCTGCCCATATTTACTGAGAGGCAGCTTCAGCTCCCCTCCTGCTCAGGGCAGCAAGGAGTGAAGTGGCAGAGGGAAACCTGCTAGTTTAAATAGAAATAATTAAAATCAGCAAGGTGCAAGTGAAGATGGAGCTTTTGGAGAGGCTTGAGGAGGAGGAATCCATTCTCCAGGAGCTCAGGGCCCCCGTGTGTCGCTGCTGCAGATCCAGGCTTTGCTTCCATGGGAAGATTTTGGGTGGATATCAGGCATTTTGGCAAAGCCCTGGAATGGGGACAGGGTGGCAGCAATGGGGCAGAGCCCTCTGTGGCATCACTCCCCCCAGAGCCTCAGTTTCCCCCTCTGCAATGAGGTGAAATTGCCTTTTTCCTGCCTTTTTGTTGCTGAAAGAAATAAATATTTTGGGGTTGTTTTTTTCAGTTTCCACATACCCTGTGTTAACAAGGGCAGAGTTAGAGAAGGACATCCCTCAGTTTTCTGCTTCCCTTTTTTATTCTTTATTTTTTCCTGTTCTACCACCAAAAAGGGATGGCAGGAGATTAAAAAGAGCTTGAGGGGGGGAAGGATAATTCCCTTCACAACTTGCAGTGCCCAAGGCCAGGCTTCTTCTGGAGGGGGATACACAGTAAAAAATAACACATTCCTCTCCTTGAAAAACCACTTTTCTGGGTTTTTTCCTCCTTTTCTGTAGCTTCCCCCCGGGATGGGACAGGAGTGCTGGGGACCAAGGTGGGGAAGCCACAGGGAGACCCCAGCAGGGCCCAGGGAGAGGGTGGAGGGTGCAGAGCAAACATCATTAGAGGAGAGAGATGAGAAGCAAACAGAGCAGCTGGGCCTGGCTCTGAGCAAACACTGCCTGGGAACACAAAACCACCTCAGGCTGAGGCAGGGGACACATCCCCAAAGCAGGAGCTGGCCTGGGACCTCCTCAGTGACCTGGGAGAGCACAGGGATGGGGCATGCCAGGCTCCAGGGGTGCAGGATCACACCCTGCCCACTGCCAGGGTTTATTATATTATATTATATTATATTATATTATATTATATTATATTATATTATATTATATTATATTTTATTTTTTATTTTATTTTATTTTATAATTTATTTTATTTTATTTTATAATTTATTTTCTTTTATTTTATCCCCACCTGAGCTTTCCCAGGCCTGTCCTCACCGTGACTCAGAGCAGGGGGTGTCACCGGGGCAGAGGGGGACACTGGGCAGGGGAGGTTCTGGTTGTTTTGGGGAAAAGGAAGGAGGGAGAGTGGCAGGACCCTGCCTGCAGGGAGGGACACCCTGTGTGTGCTCACAGGGACAGTGACAGGACAGTCCTGGGGGGAGGACAGAGCCCTTGTCCTGCTCCCTGGAATTCCAGGTCTCTGGGGTGTCTCTCTGGGTGATGCCAGTGCAGAGTTTGGGGCCAAGGGGTGCCACAGGCCAGTGCCAGGGCATGGCCCAAATGGAGCACGTCCCCTGGGTGACAGTGGCACAAGGCTCGGACACAGGGCCTGGCTTCAGCCACACCAGGTGTCCCCTGAGGAGCTGGGTCAGGGTCCTGCTGGGACCCAGGGGGTGCCCCCAAAATCGGGCAGCGCTGGCTGGGCCTGGATCTCCCTCCCCAGGGACCCTGGGAGCTGCTCACAGAGTGTCCCCAAAGGGTCAGAGGAGCCTGTCCCTGCTGCTTGTCACCGTGTCACCCTGGCACCATGGCATGGAGGGATGGATGGATGGATGGATAGGGGATGGATCCATGGATGGATGGATGGATGGATGGATGGATGGATGGGTGGATAGGGGATGGATCCATGGATGGATGAGTGGGTTGATGGATGGGGGATGGATGGATCCATGGATGGATGGATGGATGGATGGATGGATGGATGGAGGGATGGATCCATGGATGGATGGACGGATGGCTGGATAGATGGAGGATGGATGGATGGATGGATGGATGGATGGATGGATGGATGGATGGATAGATTGCTGGATAGATGGATCCATGGATGGATGGATGGATGGATGGATGATGGATGGATGGATGGACGGACAGATGGATGGATAGATGGATCCATGGATGGATGGATGGATGGATGGTGGGCTGGATGGAGGGATAGACAGACAAATGGATGACAAGGGACGAGCCCAGCTTTGTTTTTCTCCTCAAATTCCAATCCAAGGTGGGGATGTTGGTGCCATTTGCTGAGTCCTGGGCACTCTGGCACTCGAAGGCACGGGGGATGCTCAGTCCTTGTGTCTCCTTTTGCCTTGTTGTGCTGGCCAGGCTCCTTTGTTTATACAGCCCCCGTTCGACCTTTTAAATTGCTGTTAATGTTTTAGCGTAACGAATTAGTCTCTCATCACGAATCAGGACTCGAAATAAAAAAAAAAAAGGAGAGAAAAAAAAAAAACCCTCCGAGGCCAACTTCCTGAAATTGGGGTCATTCTCATTTGCAAGGCAGAGAATCTGAGAACCTTAATGCAAGGAAATTTATTCAAAGGCAGAGCCCCGGCGTGATTAGGCCCTTTGTAATTATAGCTCGGAGAGATTCCACTCCAGCCTCCTGCCTCCCTCATGGATTAGCAAGTGAGTCGGAAAAATACACAGGATTTAATTAGAGGCAAATTAAAATTGGTAATGAAATAGGGGCAGTAGCAAATGGCAGGGAGTTGGAAGGGGAAAAGGGAGCTGGTATCTCTCGGGGCTGCGCTGTCTGCCTACGTGTGTGTCTCTTTATTTTACATTTAGAAATGTAAAGATGGTCGATGTAAAGAAGAAAGGGAGGGAAAGGACCAAAAACGACAGGGGAGGGGTGGAGGGGAAAGAAAAAGGAAGGGAAAGAGGAGCTGGCTTTGCTGAGCATCACCAGAGCTGCAGTGGAGCCGCTGTCCCTCGTCCCACCCTGTCCCCACCTTCCTCAGCGTCCTCCGAGCGGGGTCGTGACCACTCGGTGCCAATGGGAGCACCCAGGGGGGGTTTTGGGGGGCAGGAGGTGTGGGGCTGGGCAGGGGGGAGGCTGGCAGGGCCGTGGCACTGAGGCCCGTGTGCCCGCAGAACGCCGTGCGCCACAACCTGAGCCTGCACAAGTGCTTCGTGCGCGTGGAGAACGTCAAGGGCGCCGTGTGGACCGTGGACGAGCACGAGTACCAAAAGAGAAGGCCACCAAAGATGACAGGGTGGGTGCTCCTTCCCCTGTGGGACACACCTCGGTCCCCAGGCTGGGAATGCTCAGCCCTGCATCCCCTCTGTTTTCTCTCTTCCTGCAGGAGTCCCACCTTAGTCAAAAATATGATTTCAGGACTCGGTTATGGAGCACTTAATGCAAGTTACCAGGTAAGGACGCAGCCCTGGCCCTGACAGGGACATGGGGACGCAGCCAACCCTCCACAGTCCAGTTCTCCACTGGGGTCTTGCATCTCATCAGGAAATGAGGGGCAAGGGGGGTGGGTTCAAGTTGAAAGAGGGGGAATTTAGGTTTGGAAGAGATCATTCCCTGTGAGGGTGGGGAGGCCCTGGCACAGACTCCATCCCCGGGAGTCTCCAAGGCCAGGCTGGACAGGGCTTGGAACAACCTGGGATAATGGAAGGTGTCCCTGCCCACAACAGGGGGTGGGATGAGATGTGATTTAAGGCTCAATTCCACTTCCCTCCATGCTCCCTGTCACAGGCTGCACTGGCAGAGAGCAGCTTCCCCCTGCTCAACAGCCCCACCATGATCAACACCAGCTCGGCCAGTGCCATGCTGCACGTGGGCCACGACGACGTCAGCAGCACCGTGGAGCAGGTCAACAGCAACGGCAGCAACAGCCCCCGCCTGTCCCCACAGCAGTACAGGTCAGCCTGGCCCTGCCAGGGCACAGGGCTGCTCAGGGGGGCTGGCACGGGGGGCACCGGCAGCTCCCATCACCAGGGTGAGGGGGTTTGGGCTCCCATCACCAGGGTGAAGGGGTTTGGGCTCCTGTCACCAGGGTGAAGGGGTTTGGGCTCCCGTCACCAGGGTGAAGGGGTTTGGGCTCCCGTCACCAGGGTGAAGGGGTTTGGGTTCCCATCACCAGGGTGAGGGGGTTTGGGCTCCCATCACCAGGGTGAGGGGGTTTGGGCTCCCGTCCCCAGGGTGAGGGGGTTTGGGCTCCCGTCCCCAAGGCAAGGGCGTTCTGGACCAAGGATTTCAGGGAGTTTTGGGGCGGTGGGACACACTCCCCAAGGCTGAAGGCTTCCCACAGTCACCAGGAGATGCTTGTGGGCTCTCATCCCCACGTGAGGGGGGTTCTGGAGCAAAAACTTGGAGGGGTTTTGGGTGGTGGGACCCACTCCCTGGGGCTGAAGGCTCCCCCTTCCCCACAGCCACCCGGAGCTGATTGTGGGCAGCTCTCAGAGCAAAGGGGGTTTGGGCTCCCATCCCCAGGGTGAGGGGGTTCTGGACCAAGGATTTCAGGGAATTTTGGGTGGTGGCACCCACTCCCCAAACTGAAGGCTCCCCACAGCCACCAGGAGCTGCTTGTGGGCTCCCACTCTCAGGGCAAAGGGAGTTCTGGCTCCTGTCCCCAAGGCAAGGGGGCTCTGGACCAAATAATTCAGGGAGTTTTGGGTGATGGGATCAGCTCCCCAAGGCTGAAGGCTCCCCACAGTCACCGGGAGCTGCTTGTGGGCTCTCATCCCCAGGTGAGGGGGTTCTGGACCATAACACTCAGGGAGTTTTGGGTGAATGGGATCAGCTCCCTGAGGCTGAAGGTTCCCTCTCCCCAAAGCCACCAGGAGCTCCTTGTGGGCAGCCCTCAGAGCAAGGGCAGTTTTGGCTCCCATTCCCAGAGTGAGGGGGTTCTGGACCAGAAAATCTGGGGAGTTTTGGGTGGTGGCACCCACTCCCTGAAGCTGAAGGCTCCCCCTCCTCACAGCCACCAGGAGATGCTTGTGAGCTCCCATTCCCAGCAGGGCAAGGGGGTTTTTGGCTCCCATCCTCAGGGTGGAGGGGTTTCTTGACCAAAAACTTGGAGGGGTTTTGGGTGGTGGGACCCACACCCCGAGGCTGAAGGCTCCTGCTCCCCGCAGCCACCCCGTGCACGTGAAGGAGGAGCCAGCTGAGGCAGAGGAGGACAGCAGACCCGTGTCACTGATGGCCACCACCAACCAGAATGTGACGATCCCCGACGACAGGGACCTGGAGGAGGAGCTGCCGGTGGAGGACTTGTCCTAAGGACTCCTTCCTCCTCCCCCACCCAGGGGCAAACCCTTCCCACCCTCCTGGACGGAGACCAAGCCACGCTCCCACCTCCCCAAGGTGACCTTTGGCGTTATCCTGGTTCTTTCAAGGCACTTCCACAAAGCAAAAAGGTTTTCCTTGGGACGATGACGATGACAATGACACCAACCTGTTGCTGCTGGCGTGTCCCTCACGCTGCCACTGCCTGGGGACAGGCTGGCCCCACCACGACATGGAAGCAAAACCCCAAGAGCTGGACTTTTCCTGCCCTCCTCCCTTGGTTAGTGACTGGTGGACGAGGATGGTAGGTTGGTTGTTCATGTCCAAAACGGTTCCTCCTTCCTTCCTGCAGGGAAGGCACCTCTGTCCCCTGAGCCCTGGGGAGCCATGGCAGGGCCCTGCTGTCACCTCTGTGTCCCCCACTGGGCTTTGCACTACGGAGGGGTCGTGGACCCTGCCCACGTGCTGCCTCCACCCAGCTTTGGGGGAAGAAACAGCAGAAACGGGGCTGGATCCTGCGCGGGATGTGGGGTTTGGCACGGAGCTGGGATGGAGACACGGAGCAGCCGGGACGGTGTCCCCGTGTCACCTCTGCAGGGCAAGCAGAGCAGCCTGCCAGCTTGGCCACCCTCCCTGAGCCCCAGCTGGTGGAGGGCTGCTGGCCCCAGCAGTGCTGAGCATCCCCAATAGTGCTGACCATCAGTACTGACCATCAGTGCTGACCATCCCCAATAGTGCTGACCATCCCCAATAGTGCTGACCATCAGTGCTGAGCATCAGTACTGACCATCCCAAAGAGCACTGACTATCAGTGCTGACCACCCCAGCAGTGCTGACCATCAGTGCTGACCATTCCCATCACTGCTGACCACCTCCAGCAGCACTGACCCTCAGTGCTGACCATCCCCAGCAGTCCTGACCACCCTCAGCAGTGCTGACCATCAGTTCTGACCACCACAGCAGGGCTGACCATCAGTGCTGACCATCCCAAAGAGCACTGACCATCAGTTCTGACCATTTCCAGGAGCACTGATCATCAGTGCTGACCATTCTAATCACTGCTGACCACCTCCAGCAGCACTGACCCTCAATGCTGACCATCCCCAGCAGTCCTGACCACCTTCAGCAGTGCTGTCCAGCAGTGCTGACCATTCCCATCACTGCTGATCATCCCCAGGAGCACTGACCATCAGTGCTGACCATTCCCAGCAGTTCTGACCACCCCAGCAGGGCTGCCCATCAGTTCTGACCATCCCCAGGAGCACTGACCATCAGTGCTGACCATTCCCATCACTCCTGACCATCCCCAGGAGCACTGACCATCAGTGCTGACCATTCCCATCAGTTCTGACCATCCCCAGCAGTGCTGACCAGCAGTGCTGACCATTCCAATCACTGCTGACCATCCCCAGGAGCACTGACCATCAGTTCTGACCATCCCCAGCAGTGCTGACCAGCAGTGCTGACCATTCCAATCACTGCTGACCATCCCCAGGAGCACTGACCATCAGTTCTGACCATCCCCAGGAGTGCTGACCAGCAGTGCTGACCATTCCAATCACTGCTGACCATCCCCAGGAGCACTGACCATCAGTTCTGACCATCCCCAGGAGCACTGACCATCAGTGCTGACCATCCCCAGGAGCACTGACCATCAGTGCTGACCATTCCCATCAGTTCTGACCATCCTCAGCAGTGCTGACCATCAGTGCTGACCATCCCCAGGAGCACTGACCATCAGTTCTGACCATCCCCAGCAGTTCTGACCATCCCAGCAGGGCTGGCAGCAAGGTCACAGCTCCCTCCACCCCGCAGGGATGGCCGCTGCTCCCCTGTCCCTTCAGGGAAAGGCTCCCTGTGCCTCCCATTGCACCCCCAAAGCTGGGCCAGGGGCTTGGTGCAGCAAAGGGGCCACAGCTGAGCACCTGCAGGGGACCTGGGGCTCACCAAAGCTGCCCCTGGAGGATCCCTGTGGTGGCCAAATCTGGTTGAGGCCCCCGAGCTGAGCCTGCTGCTGGTGAGGGGGGGGGAGGAGATTCTGCTTTTCGTCTTTTCTTTTCCTCATCCTTTTGTTTGTGTGTCCAGATGGGAAGATACCAAAAGATTTCTTAGAGACAGAAGGTCCGTAGTTCAGGTGAACAGATGGTATTCATGCCAAAAAAAACCAA
The DNA here is from genome assembly GCA_039654755.1 of Calcarius lapponicus. Lineage (NCBI taxonomy): Eukaryota > Metazoa > Chordata > Aves > Passeriformes > Fringillidae > Calcarius > Calcarius lapponicus. The sequence goes on along the minus strand of JBBFKN010000341.1, from coordinate 1,318 downwards.
CAAAAAACACACAAAAAAAAATAATAATAACGAGAACAACACAACCAAACACCCCTCTTCTCCCTGCTCTTTCTTTCTGGGGTGGTGCTGTGGGTACCCGGTGCCAGGCTCCTCCTGGGGGGCAGTGTGGCACTCCCAGTGTCCCGTGGTGGCTTTGGGGAGCATCACCTTCCCTCAGGAGCATCCCCTTCCCTGGAATCCTCTCCTTTCCCTGGGAATCCTCCCCTTCCTGGCCCAGCCAGGCTGGCTCTGGCTGTCCTGGCGCCCAGCGGGGCCGTGAGGGATCTGCTCTGATGGACCTGGAGCTGCTCTGGGCTCTCCAAAGGGACCCCGAGCTCTCCTCTGTGCCTCTCTGTCCCTTTTTCCTGGGATCTGACATTCCCGGGGGGTTGTGTCACCGTTGGCATCCCGGGAGCTGCGTTTGGGGCTGGAGATGCCACACCCAGAGCCGTGGGTCAGGGCAAGGTGTCACCTGTGCCCGTGTGCCACCTCTGTCAACCCCCCCCGAGGGGCTCCTGTGGGGGTGAGCCCGGACTGCCCTCATCCTTTTCCCTTTCTCTTCATCCTTTTCCTTTCCCCCTCATCCTCATCCTTTTCCCTTTCTCTTCATCCTTTTCCCTTTCCCTTCATCCTTTTCCCCCCTCATCCTTTTCCCCTCATCCTTTTTTCCCCCTCATCCTTTCCCCTTCATCCTTTTCCTTTCCCTTCATCCTTTTCCCCCTCATCCTTTCCCCCTCATTCTTTTCCCTTTCCCTTCATCCTTTTCCCCCTCATCCTTTTCCTTTCCCCCTCATCCTTTTCCTTGCCCGGTGCATCCTCCATGCCCAGCTGGCTGCAGGGACTGGGGTGTCCCCGCTGTGTCCCGGGGGTGTCCCGGGGGTGTCCCGGCTGCCTGGGGCGCTGCTCGGGGCTCTCTCCCGTGTCCGGATCCCGGCGTTTCCCCGCTCCCCCCGCCGCCCCTCCAGCGCCCCTCTAGGTGTCACCCGTGCCCGCGGCTGGCCGTGCGAGCGCCGGGACTGCCCTCGTTCCCTCCTTCCTTCCTTCATTCCCGGCTCATTCCCGGGGCATTCCCGGCGCCGGGACTGCCCTTCCTTCCCGAGCATCCCCGGAGGATTCCCGCAGCATTCCCGGCTCATTCCCGGTTTATTCCCGGAGCATTCCCGGCTCATTCTCGGTTTATTCCCGGAGCATCCCTGGCTCATCCCCGGTGCCGGGACTGCCCTTCCTTCCCGGAGCGTTCCCGGCTCATTCCCGGCCCATTCCCCGCTCACTCCCGGTGCATTCCCCGTGCCCGGCCCCTTCCCGGGCTGGGGGGCAC
>JBBFKN010000340.1:0-19187 GCA_039654755.1 Calcarius lapponicus | reverse complement strand
AATTCCTTGGTTTGGATGTGGCAGGAACGGATCCGGACAGCTCCAAAATTGTGGATTTGATCCCAAAAAATCACCTTGGGACGGGGTAAATCCCTCCTCCGGTGTGAAAAACGTGGAATTTTGGGCTGTTTCCCATCAATTTTCCCAACTTTTGTGTTTCTCCATCCCAGATGAACGAAGTTTTCCACTCCAACATCCAGGAGGGAATCCGGCACTACTACGACGACCTGGACTTCAAAAATATCCTGGATTTTGTGCAGGAAAAGGTTTGGATGGGAAAAGGGGGAAATTTCCCAAGGAATGCTTAATCCCATGCCCTGTTTCCCCTGGATTTTCAGGAGTTTTCCCTGGATTTTCCCCTGGATTTTCAGGATTTTCCCCTGGATTTTCAGGAGTTTTCCCCTTGGATTTTCAGGTTTTTTCTCCTGGATTTTCCATTTTTATTCCCATCCCTGGGGGTGTTTTCCTTGGAAATCTTCACCCACTTCGGGATTTTTTGGGTTTTGCCTCCCCGAGCTCAGCCCAGGGGGGATTTTTTGGGAATTATCCTGGGATTTGTGAAAAAGGAAAAAATGAAAATCCCCAAATTTGAGGAGGGAATTCTGGGAATGGGGAGCAGGGCCTGGCTTTGAGGATTCCCAAAAGGGAAAACCCCTGGAAAATACCAAAACTTGAGGATGGAACTCTGGGAATCCAGGAAAATCCTGGAAATCTGTGCCTGTGATGGAGCAGAGCAGGAGGATCCCAAGAATTTTTCCTGCTTTCTTTTGGAATATGGGAACAGAGAGGGAAAACCTCTCCCAAAATCTGTTCCTGGATGAGTTTGGTGCTTAAAAAATGGGAAAAATCCAGACCAGGCTCATTTTTATTCCTCGGAATGACTTTGATTGGAATTTTTTTTATCTTTGCTGCAGGGAAAAAAAACAAGGGATTTGTTTAATTTGAATTTTTTCCCTTTGTAGCTTTTTCCCTTTGTAGCTGCAGGATTTGATCCCAATTTCTCCTGACAGGAAGAGAAATCCCTGAGGGGCTGGTGGGGATTTTGTGGGGTGGCTCAGAGCCCCCAGATCCATCCCTGCCCTGGGAAAAAACGGATTTGTCACCTGGAATTAAAGCGTGGAAAAGTGGGGATGGATCCGAGCCACACCCAAATCCCTCTGAAATGGGGATAAATGGGAAAAATTCCCTTTTTTTTTTTTTTTTTTTTACCCTTCAACTTCCCTGGGAGCAGGGGAAAAATTGGGAAGTGGAGGTGCAGGGAATGGGATTGGAATTCTGGGATGGTTTGGGATGGATGGGATCTAAGTGGAGGTGCAGGGAATGGGATTGGAATTCTGGGATGGTTTGGGATGGATGGGATCTTAAAATTCCCCTTCCCCTATCCCAGTTTTTCCAGCCTGGCCTTTGGACACTCCAAAGGATCCAAAATTCCCTGGGAATTCCATCCCTACCCTCCCAGGGAGGAATTCCTATGATCCCAATTAATTATGATCCCAATTAATGATCTCCCATTATCCCGTGCCCACAGGAATCCATTCCCCTGTTCTTCCAGGGCTGATCCCAAACCCCTTTTCCAGGATTTTTAAGGAGTTTCCAGGGCTGGAAAATTCCCTGGGGAATTCCATCCCCACCCTTCCCAGGGAGGGGATTTCCCCCCAAAACCCCAACCCCAAATCCCTTTGGAGCGGGAATTTTTGGGCTTTCCCAGCTCCTCCCTCTCCCTGTGTTTTTGCTGGAATTTGGGCTTTCCCAGCTCCTCCCTCTCCCTGTGTTTTTCCTGCAGTTTTCCCGTTTTTGCTGGAATTTTGGGCTTTCCCAGCTCTTTGTCTCCCTGTGTATTTCCCTGTGTTTTTCCAGCAGTTTTCCTGCTGTGGAGGGGATGAATTCCGGGACTGGGAGGTGAACCAGTACCACCGGTGCAACGGCAGCGGCGCCCTGGCCTGCGGGGTGCCCCACTCCTGCTGCGTCCGAGGGGTGAGCGGGAAAACATCCCAGAATTTCATGGAAGAAATCCCAGAATTTCATGGAAGAAATCCCAGAATTCCAGGGGGAAAAAATCCCCAAATTCTTTGAGGAAATCCCAAATTTCCAGGGAAATTCCCCCATGCCCCACTCCTGCTTGCATCCGAGGGGTGAGCAGGGAAAACATCCCAGAATTCCTGGGGAAATAGCCCAGAAATCCAGGGAAAAAAAATTCCCAGAATTCCAGGGAAAAATCCCAAAATTCCAGGGAAAAAAATCCCAGAATTCCAGGGAAATCCCCTCTGCCCCACTCCTGCTGCCTCCGAGGGGTGAGCAGGGAAATTATCCCAAAAATTCCTAGGGAAAAAATCCCAGAATTCCTGGGGAAAATATCCCAAAATTTCAGGAGAAAAATCCCAAATTTTAAGGGGAAAAATCCCAAAATTCTTTGGGGAAATCCCAAATTTCCAGGGAAATCCCCTCTGCTCCACTCCTGCTGTGTCAGAGGGGTGAGCAGGGAAATTATTCCAGAATTCCAGGGGAAAAAAATCCCAAAATTCCAGGGAAAAAAATCCCAAAATTCCCAGGAAAATCCCCTCCAAAATCTTGCAGAGCAAAATTTTGCTAAAAATTGGTTTCATCCAACCCCAAAATTTTCCCAAAAATTGGTTTCATCCAGGATTCCATCCCAGAACGAACCTCAGAAAATCCCAAATATCCCGGCAAGTTTGGGAGAACTCCCAAAAAAAGGCAGCGAGGAGAATTCCTCATCAAACCCTCATTGTTCTTAATGGACAGCGAGGGAAATGTGAAGGGCTTTAATTAGGCTGATATGCAAATGAGATGCAGATTTGAGCTCCTCTTTAATCAAGGCCTTGATTAAGGACCCTGAGGCTCCTGGAGGTGCAAGCAGGGGTTCCTGCAGGGAGATTTTTTTGGGCAATTTGGTAAAAGAAAACCTGAGCAGGGGGAAGGCAAAAATCTCTTCATCCAGAGGGGGAGAATTTGGGGAGCTTTTTTTTGGGAATGCTGAAGGTGGCCCCTGGAGCAGCCTGGGATTTTGGGATTTTGGGATTTTGTCCCTGATGTGGGATGGGATTCACGGCCCCTTCCCACCCGAACCACTCCGGGACTCCCTGAGCTGGGTCTGGAGGGAGCTGCAGGAGGAAAATCCATTGGAATCTCCAGGAATCCGTGGGATCTCCAGGAATCCATGGAATCTCCAGGAATCCATGGAATTTCTCATGGTTTTTCCAAGAGGGAAAGCCCCTGCCTGTGGGCTCTGAGGGGTTTTTTTGGGAAGTGAGACCTCCCCAAAGGCTCCAGAATCTGGGAAGCACCAAAAACCTTGGGATGGATTTGTCCTCGTTCCTTTCTATCCCGGGTTAACCCCGCCCCTATCCCGGGTTAACCCCGCCCCTATCCCGGGTTAACCCCGCCCCTATCCCCGGGTTAACCCCGCCCCTATCCCGGGTTAACCCCGCCCCTATCCCGGGTTAACCCCACCCCTATCCCGGGTTAACCCTTTGCTGTTCCCCGCAGGCTCCCGGAGGAGTTGGTGAACACCCTGTGCGGGTACCGCGCCCTGGACAAGGAGGTGACCTTGGAATTTTTTGGGAATTCTCTGCTCCTATTCCCCCCCCAAATCCCAAAAATCCAACGCTCCCCGTGGGAATTCCTGGCAGAAATGTGGGAATTCCTGGTGGCAGGATTCCCTGCAGAAATGTGGGAATTCCTGGCAGGATTCCCAGTAGAAATGTGGGAATTCCTGGCAGAAATGTGGGAATTCCTGCTGGCAGGATTCCCTGTAGAAATGTGGGAATTCCTGGCAGAAATGTGGGAATTCCTGGTGGCAGGATTCCCTGCAGAAATGTGGGAATTCCTGGCAGAATTCCCAGCTGGGACAGGCCCAGCTGAGGGAATTGGATGCTCCAGGGTCTCTCCCAAGGCCCCAAAGTTGGGATTCAATCCCACCTCAGCTCCTTTGCAAGCCCAAGAACAACAATCCCTCCCTTGGGGCGGAGATTTGGCTCCAAAACCCCCATCCCGAGCTGGTTCCCGCCATCATTCCCGGGAAAGCTGCAGGAGAATCCCAGAGTTCCAGGGAATGGGGGATCCTCTCTCTGCTCCGCAGCGCCTGGAGCTGCTGGGCACCATCCACGTGCGGGGCTGCATCCACGCCGTGGGGCTCTGGCTCAAGGACAACTTCCAGGCCAGCCTGGCCATCGTCTGCGCCCTGCTGCTGCCCCAGGTACGGCTGCAATTCCCAAATCCCCATTCCAATTCTTAAATTCCAGCTGCAAGTCCCAAATTCCCGCTGCAATTCTTAAATTCCAGCTTCAATTCCCAAATTGTGGCTGCAATTTCCAATTCTCGCCTGCAATTCCCAAATCCCCACTCCAATTCCCAAATCCCAGCTGCAATTCCCAAATCCCGGCTGCAATTCCCAAATCCCCACTCCAATTCTTAAATTCCAGCTGCAAGTCCCAAATTCCCATCCGCAATTCCCAAATCCTGGCTGCAATTCCCAAATCCCAGCTGTAATTCCTAAATTCTCGCTGCAATTCCCAATTTCCAGCTGCAATTCCCAAATTCCCCATCCTCAATTCCCCAATTCCAGCTGCAATTCCCAAATTCCAGCTCCAATTCCCAAAACCCGGCTGTAATTCCCAAATCCCAGCTGCAATTCCCAAATCTCGGCTGTAATTCCCAAATCCCAGCTCCAATTCCCAAATCCCGGCTGTAATTCCCAAATTCCCAGCTGGAAGGAGCCCCGGGATCAGGGCTGACCCCGCAGTTTTGGGGTTCTCGGCTCCTTTCCCCCGCTGGAGGTGGGAAAATCCTTTGGGATCCCAAAAAAAAAATTCCTTTGGTGGGGCAGGGAAATTCATCCAGGCTCATCCATTAACAGCTGGCTGCTATTGGGATTGCTAATGGGGAATGCTAATGGGGGAATGCTAATGGGGAGCCCTAATGGGGAGCCCTAATGGGGAGGAATCCACAGGAATGGAGCCCTGATGGGTCTGGAGTGGTTAATGGGGAATGCTGGGGGTAAAAATTGGGAATGCTGATGGAGCTGGAGTGGTGCTGGTAATTGGGAATGCTGGGGGACAAATCCCTGGAATGCTGGGGGCAAAAATCCCTGGAGTGCTGGGGACAAAAATCCCTGGAATGCTGGGGGCAAATCCTTGGAATGCTGGGGGTAAAAATGGGAACATTCCCATCTCTCCCTGGATTTTCCCTTCTCCAGGGAACATTCCCATCTTTCCCTTCTCCAGGGGATCATTCCCAGCTCTCCCTGGATTTTCCCTTCTCCAGGGAACATTCCCAGCTCTCCCTGGATTTTCCCTTCTCCAGGGGATCATTCCCAGCTTCCCAGCCCAGCTCCACGCCCCAGGATCATTCCCCGCCCCTCTCAGCCACTGCAGTAAGACACAAACAGCAGCAGCAAACCTCTGCATTCCTCGTTTTTCCCCTTTCCTCGTTTTTTCCCTTAAAAACCGGGATTTTTTCTCCCCCACCCCCACGAAGCAGCAAATCCAGAGGCTCCCGGAAGGTCCCGTCCATCCATCCCTGAGATTTATCCCTCCCTCTGTCCCATCCATCCCGGGGCGGGGGCGGCCGTTCCCTCCCGGCGCCGTCAGTCCCGGAGATGGACGAGGCCGTTCCGTGGGAAAACGCGGAATTTTCCTCCATCCCGGGCGTTTTCCAGGCCGGCGCCTCCATCTCCCGCTGACAGGGACGGGGAACGTTCGGCCTTTCCTTGGAAGATTCATTTGGGATTTGTTCATTCCCCAGCCTCCCCCGCGGCTCCGGGGGTTTCTGTGAGGAAAAGGGGACGAAGGGAAGTTGGGGTTTTTTCCATCTGAGCTCTCCGGAAATCCCAATGTAGGGAATGGAAAACCAAAAAATGAGAGGGGGGAAGAAACCCCCCCACTTTGGGCTTTTCAGGAATTTTTCAGCGTTCCAGGTGAGCAGAACTGGGGAATGTTCCCAAATTTCCATGGAAAAAGGGAATTTTTGGTGGGAATTTTCCTTGCTGGAGTCAGGCACAGCCCATCCCTAAGGGAAAACCTCCATGGGGTGAAAATGGAACTTTGAGCCTTTTCCTTCATTCCTGAGCCCTTCTCCCAGAGGATGAGGAGGAGGAGAGGATCCCAGGAGGATTTGGGGCCGTTCCAGCCCCAATTCCCAGTGGGAAACTGATCCAAAGGAACCAATGGAGACCTTTGGGACCATCCCATCCCATGGAATTCCCAGATTCCCACTGGAAATTTTATGGATTCCCATAAACTCCTGGGATTTATGGATATTTTATGGATTCCCAAAGCTCCTGGGATTTATAGATTCCCATAAACTCTTGGGATTTATGGATTTTTTGTGGATTCCTAAAACTCCTGGGATTTATGGATTCCCATAAGCTCTCAGGATTTATGGATTTTTTTAATGGATTCCCAAAGCTTCTGGGATTTATGGATTTTTTTTATGGAATCCTGAAGCTCTTGGGATTTATTTACTCCTCCAGGAGCAGCTTTTCCATGGATTTGCACTCAAATCCTGCAGCAAAAAGCCTGGAAAGGATGAAATCCCACCCAGGGAGAAAAGGCACTTCCCTAAATCCCAAACCCCGCAATTCCTGGATCCCAATCCCAGATAAAAATTCCGTTTTTTGGTTTTCCCAGCCCAGCCCTGCCCCGCTGCGTTCCCGTTTCCCCCCTCGGTGCCGTAACCGCGGAGCCGATATTGGATCCATCCGTAATTCCTGACAGCGCCGCCCGCCCCGCGCGGCCCCGGGGATCGGGAACGGCGGCGGGGCCGTGACTCACGGGCAGGGGCGGAACAGGGGGCTGGGAGCCTGGCTGGGGCTTTGCTGGCTTTATTCCCTTTGATTCCCTGTTTTCTCTGGGATTTGGGATCTTGGATGGTTTTATTTCCCCTTTATTCCCATTTTCCTTGGGATTTGGGATCTTGGATGGTTTTATTCCCTTTTATTCCCCATTTTCCGTGGGATTTGGGATCTTGGATGGTTTTATTCCCCTTTGATATCCTCTCTTTATACTGGTATACGGAGAGGCGCGACTTGTACCTGTGATCCTGGTTTTATTCTCTTTTTTTCCTTGTTTTCCTTGGGATTTGGGATCTTGGATGATTTTAATCCCCGTTTATTCCCCATTTTCTCTGGGATTTGGGATCCTGACTGAAACCTTTGGATGGTTTTATTCCCTTCCAGAATTCCCCATTTTTTTTCCAGGATTTGGGATCCCCATTGAGGTCTTTGGATGGTTTTATTCACTTTGATTCCCCATTTTCTCTGGGATTTGGGATCTTGGATGGTTTTATTCTCTTTTATATTCCCCATTTTCTCTGGGATTTGGGATCCTGACAAAAGCCTTTGGATGGTTTTATTCCCTTCCAAAATTCCACATTTTCTCTGGGATTTGGGATTGGGTTTGGATGGTTTTATTCCCTTCCAGAATTCCCCATTTTTTTCCAGGATTTGGGATCCCCCATTGAGGCCTTTGGATGCTTTTATTCCCTTTTATTCCCCATTTTCTCTGGGATTTGGGATCCTGACTGAAGCCTTTGGATGCTTTTATTCCCTTCCAGAATTCCCCATTTTTTCCAGGATTTTGGGATCCCCATTGAGGCCTTTGGAATCTTTTATTCCCTGCCACAATTCCCATTTTTTCTGGGATTCCTCAGCAGGAGGAGCAGGAGCCATCCCAGCCCCAGCCCCATCTATTTCCATGGAATGCACACACAAATCCTTCTGGGAGGCAAAAATGCACATTTGCCCCAAATCCCACATTTCAAAGGGTTTATCCGGCTCCGGGGGAATCGGGATCGGGATTTTAACGGGGACTGGTGACAGTTCCATAATGGAACGAGGCTGCAGCTGACATCCGTGGCAATGGGATTGCAAACCCAAATTCCCAAGGATTCGCTCTGGGTGGGGATCAGCACAATCCATTATTAATTATCCCATTATTAATTATCCCATTATGATCCCATTATTATCCCGTTATTATCCCGTAATCCCAGCGCTGTCCCCGGCTCTCCCAGCAGTTCCTGGAATTCCGGAGCCCTTCCCAAAACTCCCGGCCAGGCTGAGGCTGTGGGATAACAGGAGATTCCCAGAGAATTCCCAGATTTGGTGGGTTCTGTACCACCCATCCCGGATTCCTCGGGCAGGTTTAGACGGGATTTTGGGGGCAGAAATATTGGGATGTTCCTGGAATGCCCAGGTCCAGATGGACTGGGAATTGTCCCTGTCCCCTTTTGGGATTTGTCCCTGATGCCTTTGGGATGTCCCTGATCCCATTAGGATATCCCTGTCCCCTTTTAGGATATCCCTGACCCTTTTGGGGTCTCCCTGACCTCTTTGGGGTGTGTCCCTGATGTCTTTGGGGTGTCCCTGACCCCTTTAGGATATCCCTGTCCCCTTTTAGGATATCCCTGACCCTTTTGGGGTGTCCCTGACCCTTTTAGGATATCCCTGACCCTTTTGGGGTGTCCTTCACCCCTTTGGGGTGTCCTTGACTCCTCTGGAGTGTCCCTGACCCCTTTGGGGTCTCTCTGACCCCTTTTAGGGCTATCCCTGATCCCTTTGGGGTATCCCCTGTCCCCTTTTAGGATATCCCTGACTCCTTTTAGGATATCCCTGACCCCTTTTTGGGATATCCCTGTCCCCTTTTGGGGTCTCCCTGACCCTTTTTGGTGTCTCCCTGTCCCCTTTGGTTCTCCCTGTCCCCTTTGGGATCTCCCTGACCCTTTTTGGGGGTGTCCCTGACCCTTTTTGGGGTCTCCCTGTCCCCTTTGGGGTCTCCCTGTCCCCCTTTGGGGTGTCCCTGACCCTTTTTGGGTGTGTCCCCGCAGGTGCTGGGGCTGGCCATGGCCTGGCTGCACTGGCAGCAGCTGAACGAGCTCCGTTCCGCTGGGATTCCGTGGATTCCCGGCCGGCCCCGGGCTCGGCCCCGCTGGACCTGAGCGGAGCCGGCTGCTGTGGTGCCTGCCCCGGGAGGGCGGCTACGGGAGCGCCGCCGACACCGGGAACAACGGGAATGACGGGGACACCGGGAACAACGGGAATGACGGGAGCATCGGGAATAACGGGGACACCGGGGAGTATCGGAAACAACGGGAGCACCAGGAACGGCTGGAGCGCTGGGAGCACCGGGGGAGCAACGGGGAATAACGGGGACACCAGGAACAACGGGAGCACCGGGAATAGTGGGAGCACCGGGAACAACAGGAATAACGGGAACAGCGGGGAGCACCAGGAATAGCGGGAATGGCGGGAGCACCGAGAGCATTGGACGCCTGGAGCACCGGGAACAACGGGAGCACCGGGAATAACGGAATAGCGGGGGACACCAGGAGCACCGGGAACGGCGGCTGGGAGGAGGAGGGAGGAGGAGGAGGAGGAGGAGGAAGGAGCCGCCTTCCTCCGCAAAGTGTGAGGAGCGCTCGGACTCGGACTCAGAGCACAACGTGGGAAAATGGGAATTTTCCTCTCAGGTCCCGAATTTTCTTTGCGAAAAAAATGGGAATTTTCCTCTCAGGTCGTGGATTTCCTTTGGGAAAACTGGGGGAAATTGGGATTTTTTTGTTTTATTCTTAGCTCCTGTTGGGAAAAAGTGTAAAAAAAAAAAAAAAAAGGGATTTTTGTTCTCAGTTCCCATTGGGAAGAGTGTAAAAAAATGGGGTTTTTTATTTTCATCTCCCATGGGGGGGGTTTGGGATCATCCCAGTGCTGGATTTGGGATCATCCCAGTGCTGGATTTGGGATCATCCCATGGATGGGATTTGGGATCATTCCACTGAGGGGATTTGGGATCATTCCACTGAGGGGATTTGGGATCATCCCCGTGCTGGATTTGGGATCATCCCATGGATGGGGCTTTGGGATCATTCCACTGAGGGGATTTGGGATCATCCCAGTGCTGGATTTGGGGATCATCCCAGTGCTGGAGATTTGGGATCATCCCACTGAGGGGATTAGGGATCATCCCATGGGTGGCGTTTTGGGATCATCCCATGGATGGGATTTGGGATCATCCCACAGCTGGAGCTCCCTGCCATTCCCTAAACTCCAGGACACAGAACCAGAGCAGTTCCCTCCCGAATCCCCCACAACCAACCCAAAACCCACGGAAAAAAATCCCCAAACCCAACCCCGCAGCTTGGGGTGGATTCCCCACGTCCCAGCGATCCCGCACGGAAACCCCATCCCCGCGTGGGGCCGGTCCCGTGGGGCTCCCCCCTCTCCCTCCCCTGGAGCTCCCGTGATGCTCCGGCCGCGATCGATCCATCGGGATCGGGATCGGCAGCGGGGGCCGGCGCTCCGGGGCCGTGGGATGTTGGCAAGAGCAGCTCTGGCTCCCGACAGTGCCGACTTCCCCTGACCCCACAGCCCCATCCCAACGCTCTCTCTGGGGAGCTCCAGGTGAGTTTGGAAGGGAAAATGTCGTTTTTGGGGAAATTGGGGTTTTTGGGATTTTGTGGGGTCAGGGCCGGTGTTTTGGGGTCGCTGGGAGAGCAGCTCAGACTCCTGACAGTCCCAACTTCCCCTGACCCCACAGCCCCATCCCAAAGCTCTCTCTGGGGAGCTCCAGGTGAGTTTGGGAGATCTCATTTTTGGGGGAAATTTGGTTTTTGGGATTGGGGTCAGCGTTTTGGGGTCGCTGGGATGTTGGCAAGAGCAGCTCTGGCTCCTGACAGTCCCGACTTCCCCTGACCCCACAACTCAAACCCAAATCTCTCTTTGGAGAGCTCCAGGTGAGTTTGGAAGGGGAAATGTCGTTTTTGGGGAAATCTGATTTTTGGGAAAATCTGGTTTTTGGGATTTTGTGGGATCGGGGCCAGCGCTTTGGGGTCGCTGGCAGAGCAGCTCAGACTCCTGGCAATTCCACTTTTCCCTGACCCCACAACCCGACCCCAAATCTCTTTTTGGGGAGCTCCAGGTGAGTTTGGAAGGGGGGGAAATGTCATTTTTGGGGCAATCTCCCTTTTGGGGCAATCTCCCTTTTGGAGTTTCACGGGATCGGGGGCAGCGCTGCGCTTGGCTTTCCCTGCCCGGATTCCGTGGAATTCCAGTTGGGTTTTCTGGCTCTAATTCCCACTCTGGGTTGGGTTTTAGGGATTATGGGGGGGGAAAAGCTCCGTGTGGGAAAAATCCCAGAGTGTCCGAGCCGGAATCGATCGGGAGCCTCCATTTAACCGTGCCTAACAAAGCCTGGCTTTGCCCCGGGGGTTCTTTGTGCTTCCCAGCTCATCCAGATTCCCAAAAAAATCCCATTTTATCCCAGAATTATTTCCAGCTGGAAGGGTTTGTACCCCAATCCATCACCCTGGAGCCCCAACCTGCCGGGATTTCCTGGGGGTTTGGGATCTTTTATCTTCTAAAGGTCATTTTTAGAGTAAAACTATTCCTGGGGGTGTTTTCCTGCCTTTTCTGCTTTTCCAGCTTCCCAAAATCCTCAGGGTTCACCCCGGGAATGTTTTTGGGAAGCCAAGGCTCGTGGATGCCCTTATCCCTAAAACTGCCCAGTTTGGGTTTTCCCTCCTGAGGAAAATCCCCTAAATTTGTTTCCCCTTAAATGAAATCAATTCCTGCCAAAAAGCGTCGGGATTGATGGAAAAAATCCCAAATCTTGAAACTCAAATTTAAATCTCAGCCGGGATGGGACTGGAGCTGGACTGGGATAAACTGGACTTGAATTGGGTTGGGATAAACCAGATTTGAGCTGGTTTGGGACAAACTGGATTTAATTTTGACCTGGGATAAACTGGATTTGAGTTGGACTGGGTTTAAACTGGATTTAATTTTGACTGGGATAAACTGGATTTGAGCTGGGCTGGGATAAACCTGGATTTAAGTTGTATTGGGGGTAAACCAGACTTGAGTTGGACTGGAATAAGCTGGATTTGAGCTGGATTGGGATAAACTGGATTTAATTTGGACTGGGATAAACTGGATTTCCCAGGTAGAAGGGTCAGGAATTCCCGCCCTGCCAGCCCCAGCGGCTCCGGCCATTCCCATTTTTGAGGTTTTTGGCCGATTTGGGGGTTTTTGTCCCCGAAAGAGCTGGAAAATGCGGGGGAATGCCGCTCGGGATCGCCCTCCGAGTGACTTTGGGAGCATCGACCCGGCCGGGAATGGAAACAGAAACAGCCGCGCCCGGGCAGCCGAGTGTGAAAGGCAATCACTGGAGCTCGGCTAATTAGGGAGCCGTTAATTAATTCATCAGCACCGGGATCAAAGGGGGGGAAACGGCTGGAAGTGGAAAGGAAATGTGGGATCAGGGGTGGGGACAGGAAAATTTGGGGTGGGAAATCCCTTTGGGATGTTTGGGGGTCACCCTGGAATAACAGGAGGCTCTGGAATTCCTGGGAATTTGTGTCGGGAATTCTGCCAGGCTCTGGGATTTGAGGAAATTCGTGTCCGGAATTGTGCTGGGAAATCTCTGGAATGTTCTCCTGGAGCCTCTGAGCAGCAGGAATTGGAGGATGGGATCCTGGGGAAATTTTGGGAATGTGGGGGAGAGGAGAGCAGGGGTGTCCCCACTGATCCCACTGGGAATCCCACTGGGATATTCCAGAGCAGGGAGCTCCTGGCAGGTGCGCAGAGAGCTCCTTCCCCTCCAAAAATCCCAAATCCAGTAAAATCCTAGATCCTACCAAAATCCCAGATCCCATGAAATCCCAAATTCTGTAAAATCCCAGATCCCATCAAATCCCAGATCCCCACTCAAATCCCAGATCCCACAAAACCCCAGATCCCACTCAGATCCCGTTCCCCAATCCTTCCCCAGCTCCCCCGAGCAGCCGGACCATGCTGGAGGATGAGGATGGGATGAGCGAGCGCGGCCTCGGCGGCTCCCGGAGGAGATTCGAGGATGAGGAAGGTGAGAGAAATCCCAGGAATGTCCTGGAAATTTTAAATTGTTTTTATTCCAATTATTGCTCCATCCACATCACTTTCACCAGGAATTTTTTCATTCCAATTTTTGCTCCACCTCATTTTCACCAGGAATTTTTCTCCCACAAAAACGAATTTTTCGCCGCATTTACCACCCCGCCCGCATCATTTGGAAACCGGCATTTTTTAACCCCTTCCTCTCCCGTCCCCAGACTACCACTCCATCTACATCGGGTGCCGGTGCCGCGCGGGTTCCGCAGGAAGCGGCGCCGCCGGCGCTCGCCGGGCTCCAGCCGCGACCGCAGCGGCAGCGAGCGCCACTTCGGGCCCCGCGAGCCCTCGGACACCGACGAGGGCCAGGGCTGGCCCGGGAGAGCGGCAACGACAACGCCAGCAGGACCAGTGAGTGCCCGGAAACCCCAAAAATCCACGGAGGGGTTTTTGGTGGGTTGGATCGGCTCGGGGGCCGCGGCGTGGTGACGCCGATCCGCCCCGTCCTGCGTTTGGGGTGACGTTGGGATGGGGTTGGAGGGGGTTTCCCGAATGGGATTGGGGTTCTCCACAACCTTCACACCGTGTTCCTGATGGGTTTTTTCCTGTTGAAATGAGATTTGGGATGGGGGTTGGAGGGAGGTTCCTGCTGGGATTGGGGATCCAGAAAACTTCTGGACATCTCACCATGTTCCTGATGGGTTTTTCTCATTGAAATGGGGGTTGAAGGGGTTTTCCTGCTGGGATTGGGGATCCAGAAAACTTTTGACATCTCACCGTGTTCCCGATGGGTTTTTCCCCATTGAGATGGGGTTGGAGAGGGTTCCTGCTGGGATTGGGGTGCTCCCACAAGCTTCACACCTTGTTCCCAATGGGTTATTTCCCATTGAGATGGGATTGGAGAGGGTTCCTGCTGGGACTGGGTTCTCCACAACCTTCACACCGTGTTCCTGATGGGCTTTTCCCATTAAAATGGGGTTGGAGAGGGTTCCTGCTGGGATTGGGGTGCTCCACAACCTTCACACCGTGTTCCTGATGGGTTTTTCCCAATTAAAAGGGGTTTGGAGGGAGTTTCCTGCTGGGATTGCGGATCCAGAAAACTTTTGGATATCTCACCGTGTTCCCGATGGGTTTTTTTCCCATTAAAACGGGGTTTGGAGGGCATTTCCTGCTGGAATTGTGGCTCCAGACAACTTTGGGGAATCACACCTTTTTTTCCCAATGGGTTTTTCTCATTGAAATGGGGTTGAAGGGGTTTTTCCTGCTGAGATTGGGGTTCTCCACAAGCTTCACACCTTGTTCCTGATGGGTTTTTCCCAATTAAATGGGTTTGGAGGGGGTTTCCTGCTGGAACTGGGGTTCCAGAAAACTTTCGGACATCTCATCATTGTTCCCCGATGGGTTTTAACCATTGGGTTGGGGTTGGAGAGGTTTTCCTGCTGGAATTTGGGCTTCTCCACAAGCTTCACACCTTGTTCCCAATGGGTTTTTCTCATTAAAATGGAGTTGGAGGGATTTTCCTGGCTGGCATTGGGGTTCCAGCCAAGCTCCAGGAATCACACCTTGTTCCCAACGGGGTTTTCCCCACTGAGATGGGATTTGGATGGAGTTTTCCCCAGCGGGATTGGGGCTCCAGACAGCTCTGGGGAATCACAGCGTGTTCCCGCCGCGTTCTGCCGCTCCTCAGGGGGGAAATCTCCTTAGGGCAGATTAACATTTCACAGGGGGAACGCGGCAGCCGAGCCCTTCCCTGGGCTGGGGTTTTTCCACACCCCCCTGCTGGAAATTTGCATTCGGGTTCAGGCCCGGCCGAAGTTTCCCGGTTTTTTTTTGCACGGAAGAGGTTTTTTGATTCGCTGGCAGCTCCTTCGTGCCCTCAGCAGAGGCGGGAGCGGGGCCACGGCCCTTCCATCCTTTTTCCCCTCCCTTTTCCCCTCCTTTTCCCCTCCTTTTCCTCTCTTTTTCCCCTATTTCCCCTTCTTTTCCTCAGTTTTCCTTCCTTTTCCCTATTCTCCTCACTTTCCCTTTCCCCCCTCCTTTCCCCTCTTTTTCCCCTCCTTTTCCCCTATTTCTCCCTCCTTCCCCCTCTTTTTTCTCTTATTCTCCCCTCCTTTCCCTCCCTTTTCCTTCCTTTTCTCCTATTCACCTCTCTTTCCCCTTTCCCCCCTCCTTTTCCCTCTTTTTCCCCTCCTTTCCCTCCTTTTCTCTCTTTTTCCCCCTCCTTTCCCCCCAATTTTCCCTTCCCTATCCCCTATTCTCCTCTCTTTCCCCTTTTCCCCCTCCTTTTCCCTCTTTTCCCCCCCTTTTTTTCCGCTCTTTCCCCCTCCTTTCCCCCTCCTTCCCCTCCTTTTCTCTCTTTTTCCCCTCTTTCCCCTCCTTTTTCCCTTACTCTCCCCCTCTTTTTCCCCCTCTTTCCCCTTTTTCCCCCTCTTTTCCTCCTCCCCACAACCAACCAAACCCCACTCAGTGAAAACTCCAACCCCCTTTGGTGCCTCGGACCAAACCCCTCATTTTCCAGATTAAAAAAACACCTCCCAAACCCCCTCAACCGCACAACCCCACCAAAAATCTCCCTCATCCCTGCACTTTTCCCCCCACCCCGAAAACCTAACCCTCAGTTTTGGGTTGGCTTTTTCCCACCTGGGGCAGGAAAACCCCGCGGGGAGCTCAGATTTGGGGATTTGGGGCTCTTCCCGAGCGGTGGATTTGGGGATTTCGGGCTCTTCCCGAGCGCATCCCGGCGCTTTGGTAACTTCCCGTCATGGGAGCCGAGCAGGGCAGGATTTTCGTGCCGTAATCTGCTCCCTAAGCCGCCAGTTTAGCGAGCTGCAGTGGATCAAGGAGAAAGGAGAAAGGGGAAACCTCCGGCCCTTTGGGATCCTGCGGCGAAACTTTGGGGGTTACAAGGCGGGGAGAAACGGGGCAAGAAAATGGAAACAGCTCCAGGTAGGGGTTCGGGGTTTTTATTTGCAGCATTGTGGTGGGAGGGGGGAAAGATCCTTGGGGGGTTTCTTTGTGATTTTTCCCTCGGAAAAGCAACTTTGGGGCTTCTAAAAATCAATGGGGCAGCTCCCGGCTCCCTGCTGCTCGCTCGGCTGGAAAAGTCAATTTTTGGAATGGGTCAGAAATACCCCAAACCTGCGGGATTTAGAGCAAATTCATCCCATAGGATGTGCATCCCGCTCTCCTGGTTTTGGGGCAGCGGGGACTCGTCTGAGGCAGGAAAATGGCAGGGAAAAGCTGTGGAGAACCCACAGGAAATATTCAGGGAGAAGCTGTGGAGAATACCACAGGAATATCAGGGAAAAGCTGTGGAGAACCCACAGAGAATATTCAGGGAAAATCTGTGGAGAACCCACAGGAAATATTCAGGGAAAAGCTGTGGAGAACCCACAGGAATATTCAGGGAAAAGCTGTGGAGAACCCACAGGAATATTCAGGGAAAAGCTGTGGACAACCCACGGCAGCCTCCTGGATAAGCTGGACTTTAAACCAGGCTTAGTCCTGGGCTGGATTGCAGAGCCCCAGCAGAGCCACATTCCCTGATTTCCCAATTTTTATCCCCAATTTAGTAGAAATTTTGGTTTGGAAAAGGATCCCCCAGGCGAGGTTTTGTCACTGGCTCGGGGTTGGGATGTGAAGGAGAGGCTGCACCTTGGATAAATGGGATTTTGTTCAGGGAGATCTGGGTCCCCCCCAAGGGGCTGATTTTGGGGTGTTTTATGGGATTTGTGTCACTTTCCCCTCCTCTCCAACCAACACCTGCTGCTTCCTGGGGTTTTCTGAGCTGGGTGAATTCCCAGGAATACAAAAACCCCAAAGCAGGAGGAGCTGGGAGCTCTCCCAGCCGTGGAATTGTTCTCCAGGTGAACAAACCCCAGGAATTTTGGCCACCTCGGGGAGGGAGGGAAGCAAAACCGGGAGCTGCAGGTTGGAATAATTCCCTAAAATCTGGCAGATAAGGCAAAGAAGCTAAAAAAGCTCTTTCTGTAGGAGATTTCATTTGGTTCTTTGGGGTTTCAGGGGTGGCACAGCCCCGAGACCCCCAAATGAGGGGAGGGTGAGGAGGAAGGATCCATTTGTAGAGAGGGAATTTGGGCAGAGCGGGAGCAGCCACCCCAAAATAGAGGGCAGGAATTCCAAATCCATTTTTCCCACCACAGACCTCCCCCAGGACAGGGATTTCCACCAAAATCCCCGATTTTTTTTTGGTTTAGCTCATTAAATTTGGGGTTATTTTGGGAATTTTAGGGTTGACCAGAATTTCACCCCCGTTTCATCCCTTTTCCGAGAACAAGCCCAGGCTTAGGGAGCCTGAAACCCTCCAGGCACGGAGCCCAGCCCCAGAATTCCCGGGAATATTCCGAATCACAAGAAGGGATTTATGGGAATGGCAGCAGGGCTGGACCTTGGCAGGCTTTGGGCTCGGCTCAGAGGGGCTTAAGTGGTTTAAGCAGGCTCAGCCTAAAGGGACATCTTCTTCTCTTGGGCCTGGGCTCGTCTGCTTTGTGCAGGAAAAGGGGCAGAATTCCCATTTCCCCCCCATTTATCCACGGCAGTTTAATTCCCTGATTTTTTAAGTGCTGCATTACCCAATTTAGTTCTTCCCAGCTTGGAGAAAAGGAGGATTTTGCCTCAAAATTCCCATTTTCCAAGCTTGGAATCATTCCTTGAATCAGGAAATGCAGGATTTCATTCCAACCACTCCATTTCCATGGATTTCATGGCTTGGATTTCTCGGCTTGGATTTCTCCCCAAAATCCACCAAAACTGGGGAAGTTTTGCCAGAAAAAAACCCCCGAGGATGGAGAGGGTTAAGAACAAATCCAACTTTTTTTTGTTTTTTTCCTGGGAGTTCTTCACCCTCCCGTGGGCACTGGGAATGTGCTGGGATGGAAAAGCCTTGGAGGGCGCCGTGATCCCAAAACCCCTTCCCAGATTTCTCCCCAGGCCAACAATGCTGCCCCTTCCCAGAAAAAGATGGAATTTTTCCTGCAGGAATGATGGATTTGTGTTGCTCCCCCTTGGGAAAAGGGGGAAATCCAAGGCTGGAAGGGCTGGGGGGGGGTGGAGCCTGGAAAAAGGGGGATCCATAGGAGGGAAAATTCGGGATCAACCTGGGAAGTGGGCACGGGGGAACTCCTGGAAAGGGAATTTGGTGGGAATTGGTTCCTGGAGCTTCATCCCACTCCTTTCCCCTGGGGAATTTGGGGTGGGATCATTTGGGGTTCCCCCATTCCCTTCAACATTTCCCTCGTTTTTATCCCATTTTTTCTTATCCTAAACCCCTCTCAGGGCCATTCCCTGTAGGATCATCCAGATTCCATGGAATTCCAGCTCTTTATTCCACAGGGAATTCAGGATCATTCAGAGTTCCCCCATCATTCCCCATTAAAGATTTCCCTCCATTTTATCCCTCTTTTTGCCATCCCAAATCCCCTCAGGGCCTTTCCCAGCAGGATGGAGTGGGATTTTCCATGGAATTCCAGCACAGGGAATTCGGGATGGGATCACTCGGAGTTCCCCCATTCCCTTCAACATTTCCCACCAGTTTTATCCCTTTTTTTGTGGTCATCCCATTTTCCATGGAATTCCAGCTCTTTATCCCACAGGGAATTCAAGATGGGATCATTTGGGGTTCCCCCATTCCCTCAAACATTTCCCTCCATTTTTATCCCTTTTTTTCATGATCCCAAATCCCCTCAGGGCCTTTCCCAGCAGGATGGAGTTGGATTTTCAATGGAATTCCAGCTGTTTTTCCCACAGGGAATTCGGGATGGAGTTCCCCCATTTCCCTCAAACATTTCCCTCCATTTTATCCTTTTTTTTTTCCGCTCCTTTGGGCCGTTCCCATCGGGCCCATCCCGGTTTTTCCCCCCGGAATTCCATCAGTTTTTCCCCCGGCAGTGTCCCCCGGCCGCGGAACGGCTCCGGTACATCCTGGGGGAGGAGGACGAGGCCCCCCAACCCCACGCTGTTCACCGAGATGGACACGCTGCAGCGCGACGGCGACGACATGGAGTGGAAGGAATCCGCCAGGTCCGCCGGGATTGGGGAACGGGGCGGGGGGAAAATCCCATCCCAAAAACGCCCCCGCAGGGTAACGGGGTCAGGGAGCGAGCGTCAGATCTGGGGGGGTTAGAAAAGGGCATTTCTGAGTGGGGGAGATGCTGGAAAACGGGATTTTGAAAATGGAATATCAGGGAATGGGCATGGTTTATAATGCTTGTATTTATATTTATTATATTTATAATTGTTTGTAAGCAGGGTGTTAGAAAAGGACATTCCCGAGTCAGGGAAATGCTGGAAAACG
>JBBFKN010000339.1:0-40116 GCA_039654755.1 Calcarius lapponicus | reverse complement strand
TCAGACAACTGTGAAGTGATCTCAGGTCAGAGCCCCCCTAAACCCACAAAATCCCCCCCAAATCCAAAGCAATGACCAGAGGGCCCCACAATTAACTAAATAATGCAAATTTAATTAAATAAATATCATTAATTTGTGTTTTGCAGTGAAGGATTTCTAATCTCGGCGTCACCCTCACACCACCATGATGGGACCACAGCGACCCCACCTCAGGTCAGAGCCCCCCTAAAACCCCCCAAAATCATAAGCAATGACCAGAGGGCCCCACAATTAACTAAAAAATGCAAATTTAATTAAATAAATGTCATTAATTTATTTTTTTACAGTGAGAAATGTCTCACTTTCAGACCATCATGAAGTGACCACAGTGACCCCCCCCTTCCTCAGGTCAGAGCCCCCCTAAACCTCACAAAATCTAAAGCAATGACCATGGAGGCCCACAATTAACTAAAAAATGCAAACTTATGTAAATAAATACTATTAATTTATATTTTATAGTGAGAAATGTCTCATTTTCAGACCACCATGAAGTGATCCCCCCAAATCTAAAGCAACGACACGACTAACTCCCAATTAACTAAGAAATAAAAACTTGATTAAATAAATACTATTAATTTATATTTTACAGTGGGAAATGTCTCACCTTTAGACCCCCATGAAGTGACCACAGTGACCCCCCCGTTTCTCAGGTCAGAGCCCCCCCTGAACCCCCCCAAAACCCCCAAATCCCCCCGTTCCGAAGGGATGACACCCCTGAGCTGGAGGATGATTCCGATGGCAGCAGAGTTACCAAAGCCCTGATCGGATTTGGGGAGGGGGCTGCACCCCCGTGGGGGTCTCAGCACCCCCGACCCCTCCCTGACCCCCCAAATTCCTTCACAGCCACGGGACCCCCCCTGACCCCCCAATTTCCACGGGAGCTGCGGGCCCGGTGAGTCTGGGGGGATTTGGGGTCCCTCCAATGGGATTTGGAATCCTTGAAATGAAGATTTGGGGGTCCAGGGTGAAGTTTGGGGTTCCTGAGGGAAAGTTGAGGTTCCCAAGGAACAGTTTGGGGTCTTTGAGGTGAGGTTTGAGATCTCTTAAAAGGGATTTGGGGTCGTGGAGTGGGTTTGGGGGTCCTTGGGTAGGATTTGGGGGTTCCTGGATTGGATTCGGAGTTAATTGATGGGATTTGGGATCATTAAATTTGATTTGGGCGTCCTGGAGTAAAAGTTGGGGGGCCAAGGTGGGATTTGGGGTGCCAGAGTGGGACTGGGGGGTCTCAGGGTGGGATTTGGGGTGCCAGGGTGTGATTTGGGGGTCCCAGGGTGGGATTTGGGGTGCCAAGGTAGGATTTAGGAGTCTCAGGGTGGGATTTGGGGTCTCAGGATGGGATTTGGGGTCTCAGGGTGTGATTTGGGGTGCCAAGGTGGGATTTGGGGTCTCAGGGTGTGATTTGGGGTTCCCACTGTGGGATTTCGGGTGCCAAGGTTGGATTTAGGAGTCTCAGGGTGGGATTGGAGATGCCAAATTGGGATTTGAGGGGTCTGAGGGTGAGAATTGAAGTGCCAAGGTGGGATTTGGGGGTCTCAGGGTAGGATTTAGGGTCTGTGGGTGGAATTTGAGGGCCCCAGGCTGGCATTTGGTATCCCTGGGGTGGCATTTGGGGCTGCCAGGTTGGGATTTCAGCTTCCTGGGTGGGATTTGGGGTTCCCAGGGTTGGATTTGTGGGTCCACGGGTGGGATCTATGGATCCATGGGTGGGATTTGAGATTCCCAGGGTGGGATTTGGGGTTCCATGGATGAGATATTGAGATTCCCAGGGTTAAATTTGGGATTCCCAGGCTGTGATTTGGGGTCCCAGGGTTGGATTTGGGATTCCCAGGGTGAAATTTGGGATTCCCAAGGTGAGATTTGGAATCCCAGGGTTGGATTTGTTGGTCCCAGGGTGGGATTTTGGATTCCCAGGCTGTGATTTGGGGTCCCAGGGTTGGATTTTGGGATTCCCAGGCTGTGATTTTGGGATTCCCAGGGTGAAATTTGGGATTTTTGGGGTGCCAGGCCCCCCATGAGGAGACCCCCACGTGTCTGACCCCCCCGGTGGGCCCAGGACCTGCAAAGGTGGAACCCCCTGGAGCCCCCGGGGTGGGGAGGAGGCCGAGAGTCCCAGAGGGGACGGTCTGAGGGGGCCTGGGGGGCTTTGGGGGGTCCTTGGGGGGTTTTGGGGGGGTCCCTGGGGGGCTTTGGGGGGTCCCTGGGGGGGTTTGGGGGGTCCCTGGGGGGCTTTGGGGGGTCCCTGGGGGGGTTTGGGGGGTCCTGGGGGGCTTTGGGGGGTCCCTGGGGGGCTTTGGGGGTCCTTGGGGGGCTTTGGGGTGTCCCTGGCTCCCACTGACCCCTCCTCAATTCCATCCCAGCATTCTGCCCCCCCCGGGGTCACCCCAACCCCAATTCGGGGGTTTTGGATCCGATTTGTGAATTGGAGAATAATTCAAGGTAAGTTCTCATATCGGGGGGGGAATTGTTCATCTGGGGGGGGTCCCTCGGGTGGGATTTGCACCCCCACATTGGGGTGACCCCCCCAGGGGTGACCTGGGGGAATTTGGGGTGGGTTTGGGCTGAATTTGGAGGGTTTTGGGGTGAATTTTAAAGGTGTTTGGGGAGTTTTGGGGTAAATTTGGGGAGTTTTGGGGTTGAGTTGGGGGGTTTTAATAGGGTTTTGGGTGAATTTAGGTGGTTTTGAGGTGGGTTTAAAGACTTGATTTTTGGAGGTTTTAAGGGGTTTTAGGGTGAATTTGGGGGGTTTGGGTGAATTTAGGGGGTTTTTCAGGTGGGTTTGGAAGGTTTTGGGGTCTATTTGGGGCTTGTGCAGTGAATTTGGGGGGTTTTGGGCTTAATTTGGGGAGTTTTTGGGGGATTTTGGGGTAGGTTTATGGGGTTTTGGGGTAAATTAAAATGTTTTTGGGGTGAGTTTTGGGGGGTTTCGGGGTGAATTTGGGGGGTTTTAGGGTTGACTTGGGAGGTTTTAGGTAATTTTAGCAGGATTTAGGGTTGAGTTGGGGACTTTTAAGATGGTTTTGGGGTGAATTCAGGGGGTTTTGGGGTTGGTTTTAGGGGTTTGGAAGTGAATTCAGGGGGTTTTAGGGTGATTTTGGGGGGTTTTGGGATGATTTTGGGGAATTTTAGGGTGATTTTGGGGGGTTTTGGGAGGTTTTAGGGTGATTTTGGGGGGTTTTGGGGTTGAGTTTTAAGATGGTTTTGGGGTGAATTCAGGCGGTTTTTAGGGTGATTTGGGGGGTTTTAGGGTGATTTTGGGGGGTTTGGGGTGATTTGGGGAGGTTTTTAGGGTGATTTTGGGGGGGTTTTGGGGTCGTTTTTTGCCCCCCAGGAGTGATGACCCCATGAATCTCGTTCGGCTGAAGCCACTGTTGACAACCCAGGGACTGACCCAGGGGGGCTTCTGCCCCTTTGGGGGTCCCCAAATTCCCCACAAACCCCCCCTGACCCCCCCCTTGTATCCCTTTTTCAGGTGATTGACACCTGGGAAACCAGGTATGCAAACAAGGGGGCGTGGTCTGATCAATGACAATCATCGCTGATGTCATCCCCTGAGAACCCCCAGTTTTGGTGATGATGTCACTAGCTCACTTTGACCCCCCTGAAAACACCGAACACCTGAAAAATTGGGGGGGGGGTCCCTGGGGGGGTCCTGGGGAGGAGGGGCCGCCCTAAAACCCCTCCCCCCCCTCTGTCCACAGGTGCTGCAGGGGAGGGGAAGTCAGGTGAGACTGGGGGGGGGTGGGGGTTTGGGGGGGATTTGGGGGTTTTTTGGGAGTGGATTTGGGGTTTTTGGAAGTGGATTTGGGGTTATTTGGGGGTTTTTTGGGAGGAGCTATTTGGGTTATTTTAGGGTTTCTTGGGAGTGGATTTGGGGTTTTTTGGGAGGGGATTTGGGGTTATTTTGGGGTTTTTTGGGAGTGGATTTGGGGGTTTTTTTTTGAGGAGGTATTGGGGTTATTTTGGGGTTTTTTGGAAGGGGCTTTGGGGTTTTTTTTGTGGGAATTTAGGGTTATTTTACGGTTTTTTGGGAGGGGATTTGGGGTTTTTTTTTGGAGGGTATTTAGGGTTCTTTTGGGACAGAATTTTGGGGGGTTGGAAAGAAAAATTTAAAGGTTGGGGAAAGGATTGTGGGCTTCAAAAATCAGATTTTAGAGCGGATTTTGGGAGTTTTTTGGGGAGGGGATTTTGGCGGCTTGGGAAAAGGATTTTAGGGTTTAGAAATAGCAGTTTTGGGGTTTTAAGGAGAGGATTTCAAGGGCTTGGGGACATTTCGGGGTTTTAAGAGGGAGATTTTAAGATTTTATGCGGGCATTCTGGATGTTTGGGGAGAGGATTTCAGGATTTTTAGGAAGGGGATTTGGGGGGTTTTTGGGAGGGAATTTTTGGGTATTAAAGGAAATTTTGGGGCTTTGGGGAGGGGATTTGGGTCTTTTATAGGGCAGGGTTTGGCAAGGGGATTTTGGGAAGGGATTTCAGGGTTTTGAGAGGAAAGTTTGGGGTTTGGGAATGGGATTTGGGGTTTTAGGAGAGGATTTGGGAGTCTGATGGGGGTTTTGGGAAAAAGATTTTGGGGTTTAAAACTGGAGTTTTGGGGTTGTTTTTAGGAGGGGATTTTAAGGTTTGGGGAGGGCATTTTGGGGTCT
This sequence comes from Calcarius lapponicus, assembly GCA_039654755.1. NCBI lineage: Eukaryota > Metazoa > Chordata > Aves > Passeriformes > Fringillidae > Calcarius > Calcarius lapponicus. The sequence continues at coordinate 35,434 of JBBFKN010000339.1, read as the reverse complement.
TGAGACGGGGTATGGGAAGGAGATTTTGGGATTTTTGGGGAGCGGATTTAGGGGTTTTGGGGGAGCAAATTTTTGCTTTTCAGGGGATTTTGGGGGTTTGGGGAAGGTGTTTGGGTTTTTTATAGAAAGGGTTTCACAAGGGGATTTTAGGAAGGGATTTCAGGGTTTTGAGAGGAGAGTTTGGGGGTTTGGGGAGAGGATTTGGGGGTTTTGGGGTCCCCCTGCCGAGGATGAGGCGATACCGCCCCAGACTGAGCCCTGTGATTGATCGGTTCCCCCTGAGGCTCTGGGGGGACCCGGGGGGGTCACAAATTCACATTTGGGGTCTCTCTGTGAATCTTGATAAAATTTTTAAGGATTTTAAAGATTTTAAAGACTTTTCACCATTTTTTTTCCAGCTCTTCAATCATGAAAGTTTCATTATTACAAATAAAAATTACTAGTTTTGTTTAAAACATTAAAAATCACGAAATTTCATTACTACAAATAAAAATTCCTATTTTTCTTTAAAACTTGAGTTTGTTGTTATTTGGGGAGGGGGAAGCACCGGGTGGGGGTCACACCCCATTGTCCCTGCCAGGGGTACAAAACTCAGCCCAGGATCCCAAAATGACGAATTTAAACCCAAAATTCGCTCTTGAAACCCAACACTGAAACTTGAACCCATTTTGGGGTGGTTTGGATGATTTTGGGTGTTTTGGGTCCCTCCTGTCCCCCCAAACCCACAACACCGCCCTGGAGGGCTGGGGCGGGCTGCTGATATGCAAATAAAGATTAATTTATGCTAATTAAGCGCGGTGTGCTCTGATTATTCAATAGATGTGGTTATGTTGATAAGACGCAATCGGGTTAGAAAGTAATGGGCGTGGCGAATGCAAATCAGCGCGCTCCTTTGTCCAATCAGATCACGAGTAAACGGCTGTGGGGCGGGGCTTCCAAGTGATGGGCGTGTTCAAAGGGCGGGGCTAGGAAAGCCCAGCAGGCAACTATTTGCATAAAGGGGCGGGGGTTATGCAGATTTTGCCAGCCGCTGCGAACGAAAAGCATGCTGGGATCATTTTGGGGGGGAATTTCGGGATTTTTTGGGTCGGATCGTGCGGGACGCGGGAGGAAAGCGCGGGATGGGATGGAGAGAATATTCCAGAAGGGTTCGGGAGCGGTCGGAGCGCGGCGCGGGGGTGGCCGTGAGGTGCGGGAGGGCCGGGCGGGGCCGGGGGCGGCGCTGGGGGGGGTTTGGGCATCGCTTCTCGGCCTTTTGGCTAAGATCAAGTGTAGTATCTGTTCTTATCAGTTTAATATCTGATACGTCCTCGATGAGAGGACTTTATATTAAACGGATTTTTGGGCTCGGGAGTTGGACCCGGAGCTTGCTCCCTCCGCTCCGCGCATCGTCCCGGTATTGCAGTGCCTCCGGGAACGGTGCACCCCTCACGGGGACCTTTCCTTGGTCAAAAATAGATAGAAACTACCTAAAATTCGTGCCTGTCGTGAATTCTTGCCATGGTTCAGGCAATATTACGTTCTGACATTACGGTGCCTCGCAAACGGTGCACCCCTACCGGGGGCCCATAGCGGTCACACACTGAAAACCGCCCTAAATCGTGATTATTCTGGGATATTGCAGTGCCTCAGGAACCGTGCACCCCCCAACGGGTGGCACTGCAATACCAGGGCGATGTGGCTGATATCGTGATACAATCAGAATTTAATCTATTTTTCACCATGAAATGTCTCCGGTTGGGGTGCACCCCAGCGCACCGCTCCTGAGGCACTGCAATCCCGGGGCGATGGGGTTGAGATCGTGATCTACCCACGGTTTCGCCCATTTCCAGCTGACCTTCAGTCTGTTTTTCAGCGTTGATAGGTCCCCGTTGGGGACCCCAACCGGAGACATCCCAGAATAATCACGATTTAGGGCGGTTTTCAGTGTGTGACTGCTATAGGCCCCCGGTAGGGGTGCACCGTTTGCGAGGCACCGTAATATCAGGACGATGAGTCCAGCAGAGAATGAATGAGCTGCCGAAGGTCAGCGATTGCCTGAACCATAGCAAGAATTCACGACAGGCACGAATTTTAGGTATTTTTCTATCTATTTTTCACCGATAGAAGGTCCCCGTGAGGAGTGCACCGTTCCCGGAGGCACTGCAATACCGGACAGTGTGGTTCATATCACGATATAATCACGATCCAATCTATTTTTCACCGATATCAGGTCCCCGTGAGGGGTGCACCGTTCCCGGAGGCACTGCAATACCGGGACGATGCGCGGAGCGGAGGGAGCAAGCTCCGGGTCCAACTCCCAAGCCCAAAAATCCGTTTAATATAAAGTCCTCTCATCGAGGACGTATCAGATATTAAACTGATAAGAACAGATACTACACTTGATCTTAGCCAAAAGGCCGAGAAGCGATGCCCGAACTCCGCCCAGCGCCGCCACCGGCCCCGCCCGGCCCTCCCGCACCTCACGGCCACCCCCGCGCCGCGCTGCGACCGCTCCCGAACCCTTCTGGAATATTCTCTCCATCCCATCCCGCGCTTTCCTCCCGCGTCCCGCACGATCCGACCCCAAAAATCGCTAAATTCTCCCGCAAAATGATCCCAGCATGCCTTTCGTTTGCAGTGGCTGACCAAATCTGCATAACCCCGCCCCTTTATGGAAATAGTCGCCGGCTGGGCTTCCCTAGCCCTCCCACCGCTTTTCCCCGCCCCGCGTTGTGATTGGCCGGCTGTGGATCTTTACTTGCAGTGTCCCCGCCCATCACACAGCGGTTGTTGATTAGCATAACTCCGCCTCTTAGCACACAAGCCCCGCCCCTCCATTGATAGTACGCTAATTAGCCCCCGCTCATTTGCATTCGCCCTGCCCCGCCCCCGCCGTTGTCCCCATTGGGGTCCCACCTGTGCCCCCAAGGAGTCGGGGGGAGGAGGGGGAGCTCAGGGACCCCCCGAAAATCCCAAAAAACCCACAAAATCTCCAAAAACCCCCACGCCGCGCTCTCACCCTTCACAACCCATTCCCGGCCTCTTTCCCCAGCTCATCCCTCACTTTCCTCCCGCGTCCCGCGCGATCCGACCCCAAAAATCCCGAAATTCTCCCCAGAAAAATGCTCCCGGCATGCCTTTCGCTGGGTGTTCGCGTCTATTTTGCATAGCCCCGCCCCCCCGCCCGGCAGCGCGGGAAGTTTAAAGGCGCTCAGCGGAGCCGGGGGAGAAGAATGGGGAAAATTGGGGATTTTGGGGAGTTTTGGGTGAGCAGCGAGGATGAGGAGGGAGCGGGGGCTGGTGGGGGTCGCTCTGGGAGGGGTTACCGGGCTCACCTACCTGGGGATCACCTGGGGGGCACCTGGGCACGGGGCGGTGCCAAAAGAAGGCGCTGAGGGAGCGAGGTTTGTTCCACAATGAACAGTTTTACCTTCCCAGTACCCCCAGTTCCATCCCAGTGCCTCCCACCACATCCTTGTAACCGCAGAAAAAAGCAGGGCAGTGAGAGGAAAAGCAATTTAAACACAGGCAAAATCTTTTTTTTTTCCCCACATTAATCTGTTCAAACGGAGGGGGAACCCCTTCCCCGGCGAGTTCCAATCACGCCTTTTTCATTATTTTCCCTGCTCCAATTAAAAACGAATCAATATTTTCCTTCATTTTCGCTTTAAAGATCACCAAGCCGCGGGGCTCACCGGGGCACCGACCCTCGGAGCGAGGCTGACCGGGACCATCCCGGAGCTCCCCGATCCTTCCCCGGTGCCGCCATCGCTCCCTGAGGGCGGCGCCGCCATGAGGGGAAAGGGGCGTGGTCACCCTCGCAAGCCACGCCCATCGTGGGCGGAGCCTCCCCGCTCCCGGAAGCGGCGCGGGCGGTGCCCCGGAAGCGGCGGGCGCTGACCCGGAAGCGGCGCGGGGCGGGCAGGGCGGCGATGGCGGCGGAGGAGCCTCAGCAGCCGCAGCCGGAGCCGCTGGGCGGCAGCGATGCCGACGGTACCGACGGAGCCCCTTCACCCGTCCCCACACCACGGCCGCGCCACGGGATCCCCCCCGGTTCTCCCTCGCGCCGCGGCCTCGCTACTCCCGGGAGGGCCTCCATCACCCCGGTTCACCGAACGCACCAAAGCCGCCCCGATCCCCTCGGTTTCCCCCCTTAGGACCCTCCCGGGGGCACCTCAGCCCCTCCCGGTGGGGCCGAGCCGCGCTCGGGAGCCCCCGTTAACCCCCCCGGTAAGCCCCGGTGACTCCCGGTGTCCCCCCAGGTGTGAACTGCCTGGCCTACGACGAGGCCATCATGGCGCAGCAGGACCGGATCCAGCAGGAGGTGCGGATCCCCCTCCCCAAATCCCTCCGTGACCCCCCCAGACCGGCCCCGGCGGGGTCCCGGGAGGGTCCCGGTGCTCCCGGGGGGGTCCCCGGTGGGTGAGCCCGGTTGGTGACCCCCGGTTGGGCGCAGATCGCGGTGCAGAACCCGCTGGTGTCCGAGCGCCTGGAGCTGGCCGAGCTCTACAAGGAGTACGCGGAGGATGACCACGTGTACCAGGAGAAAATCAAGGTGCGGACTGGGAGGGACTGGGAGGAACTGGGGGGGACTGGGAGGGGATTGGGGGGGACTGGGGTTGACTGGGAGGGACTGGGAGGGCAGCTGTGGGCACTGGGAAAGACTGGGGGGCACTGGGACAGGGCTGGGGATGGAACTGGGACGTACTGGGAGATACTGGGAGGGACTGGGGAGTACTGGGAGGGGATTGGGAGAGAGTGGGATGGGACTGGGACAGACTGGGAGGGACTGGGAGAGAACAGGTTTGGACTGGGGGGGACTGGGGGACACTGGGGCAGAGCTGGGGGTGCCACTGGGATGGACTGGGAGCGGCACCAGTTTGAGACTGGGAGCTGCTCTGGGACACCGGGCTGGGGTTGGCTGTCCCCGCTCTTTGTCCTGGCTGTCCCTGATGTCCCCACGGTGTCCCCACGGTGTCCCTGTCCTGGTTGTCCCTGTGGCTGTCCCCAGTGTCCCCAAGGTGTCCCTGTCCCCAGGGATGTCCCCATGTCTCCCGGTGTCCCCACAGTTCCTTTCCTGGCTGTCCCCGATGTCCCCCCCGATGTCCCCTGATGTCCCTACGGTTCCTGTCCCCAGGCAGTCCAGGGGCTGTCCCTGATGTCCCCGTAGTGTCCCCTGTCCCTAGGGATGTCCCTGTGTCCCCCAGTGTCCCTGCAGTCCCTGTCCCCTGGGCTGTCCCCGGTGTCCCCACAGTGTCCCTGTCCCCATGGTCACTGTCCTGGCTGTCCCCGGTGTCCCCACAGTGTCCCTGTCCCCAGGGATGTCCCCCCATTGTTCCCCCACTCCCTGTCCTGGCTGGGCTGTCCCTGATGTCCCCACGGTGCCCCCACAGTGTGGCTGTCCCCAGGGATGTCCCCGTGTCCCCCAGTGTCCCTGCAGTCCCTGTCCCTGGTGTCCCCACCCCGGTGTCCCCTGGTGTCCCCACAGTTCCTGTCCTGGGGCTGTCCCTGATGTCCCCACAGTGTCCCCTGATGTCCCCACAGTGTCCCCATGGTGTCCCTGTCCTGGCTGTCCCAGTGTCCCCACAGTGTCCCTGTCCCCTGGTGTCCCTGCAGTCCCTGTCCCTGGTCTGTCCCTGATGTCCCCACAGTGTCCCCTGTCTCTGGGGCTGTCCCTGGGCTGTCCCCAGTGTCCCCTGATGTCCCCAGTGTCCCTGCTGTCCCCTGATGTCCCCTGATGTCCCTGCTGTCCCCGTGTCCCCAGGACCTGCTGCAGAAGTACTCGTACATCCGCAAGACGCGGCCGGACGGGAATTGCTTCTACCGCGCCTTCGGCTTCGCGCACCTGGAGGCGCTGCTGGAGGACGGCCAGGAGCTGCAGCGGTGAGGGGCCCGAAACGGGACAGACTGCCCCGAAAACGGGACAGACTGCCCCAAAATAACCTGAAACTGCCCAAAAATGGGACAGACTGCCCCAAACACGGGACAGACTGCCCCAAAAACGGGACAGACTGCCCCAAAAACGGGACAGACTGCCCCGAAATAACCTGAAACTGCCCAAAAATGGCCTGGAACAGCCCAAAAAACGGGACAGACTGCCCCGAAAACAGGACAGACTGCCCCAAAAACAGGACAGACTGCCCCAAAAACGGGACAGACTGCCCCGAAATAACCTGAAACTGCCCAAAAATGGCCTGGAACAGCCCAAAAAACGGGACAGACTGCCCCGAAATAACCTGAAACTGCCCAAAAATGGCCTGGAACAGCCCAAAAAACGGGACAGACTGACCCGAAAATGGGACAGACTGCCCCAAAATAACCTGAAACTGCCCCAAAATAACCTGAAACTGCCCAAAAACGAGACAGACTGCCCCGAAAACGGCCTGGAACAGCCCCAAAATAACCTGAAACTGCCCCAAAATAACCTGGAACAGCCAGCCCCAAAACAGCCTGGAACAGCCCAAAACCAGCACAAACAGCCCCAAAAACAGCCTGGAACAGCCCAGAAATGGCACAAACAGCCCCAAAATAACCTGAAACAGCCAAAACCAGCCTGGAACAGTCCAAAATGGCAGAGAAATGACCTGAAACAGCCCAAAACCAGCCCAAAAACCACCATGAAACAGCCCAAAACCACCCTGAAACTGGCCTCAAATACCCCAAAACCAACCTGAAACAGCCCAAAAACCATCCTAAACCAGCCCCAAACCAGCCCAAAAGAGCCCCAAAATAACCTGAAACAGCCCTGGGATCCAAAAAACACAAAAAAAACCTCCCTGGAACAGCCCCAAAAATTACTTTAAACACCCCAAAAATACCCCCAAAACCAGCCCAAACCACCCTAAAACACCCCCAGGGACCTCCAGAAACACCCCTGGGACCCCAAAAATACCCCCAGGCACCTCCAAACACTCAGAGACCCCCCCAAATCTCCCCCAGATCACCCCCTGAGCTCCCCATGCCCCATCTGGGTGCCCCCAGACCCCTTTGGGTGCCCCCAGACCCCTTTGGGTACCCCCAGACTCCTTTGGGTGCCCCCCAGACCCCTTTGGGTGCCCCCAGACCCCTCTGGGTGCCCCCAGACCCCTCTGGGTGCCCCCAGACCCTTTGGGTACCCCTCAGACCCTTTTGGGTGCCCCCAGACCCCTTTGGGTGCCCCCCAGACCCCTTTGGGTACCCCCAAACCCTTTTGGGTGCCCCCAGACCCCTCTGGGTGCCCCCCAGACATTTTGGGTGCCCCCCAAGCTCCCCAGACCCCTCTGGGTGCCCCCCAAGCCCCCCTGAGGCCCCCTTGGGTGCCCCCAGACCCCTTTGGGTGCCCCTAGCCCCCTCTAGGTGCCCCCCGGACCCCTCTGGGTGCCCCCAGACCCCTTTGGGTGCCCCCAGACCCCTCTGGGTGCCCCCCAAGCCCCCCTGAGCCCCCTCTGGGTGCCCCCAGCCCCCTTTGGGTGCCCCCAGCCCCCTCTGGGTGCCCCCCAGACCCCTTTGGGTACCCCCAGACCCCTTTGGGTGCCCCCAGACCCCTTTGGGTGCCCCCCAGACCCCTTTGGGTGCTCCCAGACCCCTTTAGGTGCCCCCCCAGACCCCTTTGGGTGCCCCCAGACCCCTTTAGGTGCCCCCCCCAGCCCCCTTTGGGTACCCCCAGACCCCTTTAGGTGCCCCCAGACCCCTTTGGGTACCCCCAGACCCCTCTGGGTGCCCCCCTGAGCCCCCCTTGGTGCCCCCAGACCCCTTTGGGTGCCCCCTGAGCCCCCCTTGGTGCCCCCAGGTTCAAGGAGGTGTCGGCGCGCAGCAAGGAGGAGCTGGTGGCTCAGGGCTTCACCGAGTTCACCATTGAGGACTTCCACAACACGGTGGGGCTGGGGGCTCTGGGGGGGCTTTTTGGGGGTTCTGAAGGGGTTTTTGGGGGGCTCTGCAGGGTCCTGGGGGGCTCTGGGGTTTTTGGGGGGCTTTAGGGGGGTTCAGAAGGGCCCCAGGGGGGATCTGGGGGGCTTTGAGGGGCTTTGAGGGGCTCTGGGGGGGTTCTGGGGGGCTTTGAGGGGGTCTGGGGGGGCTCTGGGGGGACCTGGAGGGGTTCAGGAGGAGCTTGGGGGGGTCTGGGGGCTTTGAGGGGGTCTAGGGGGGCTCTGGGGCAGCTCAGAGGGGTGACACAGGTGGGACAGGTGTGACGCTGTGTGTGTGACAGGTATATGACAGGTGTGACACAGGTGTGACACACACCTGAGCCAGGTGTGTCTCACAGCTGATGGAGCTGATCGAGCACATGGAGCACCGGGTGTGTGTGACAGGTGTGACACGGGTGTGACACAGATGTGACAGGTGTGACAGATGTTATATAGATTTCACACAGGTGTGACAGATGACACACAGGTGTGACACAGGTGACACAGGTGTGACACAGGTGTGTATTTCGCAGCTGATGGAGCTGATCGAGCGCGTGGAGCGCTGGGTGTGTGTGACAGGTGTGACAGATGTTATGTAGGTGTGACACAGGTGTGACACAGGTGTGACAGGTGTGTGTCTCACAGCTGATGGAGCTGATCGAGCGCGTGGAGCGCCGGGTGTGTGTGACAGGTGTGACAGATGTTACACAGGTGTGACACAGGTGTGACAGGTGACACACAGGTGTGACAGGAGTGTGTCTCACAGCTGATGGAGCTGATCGAGCGCGTGGAGCGCCGGGGTGCCGCTGCCGGAGCTGCTGGCCGCCTTTAACGAGCCGGCCACGTCGGATTACCTGGTGGTTTACCTGCGCCTGCTCACCTCGGGCTGCCTGCAGCGCCACCGGCGCTTCTTCGAGCAGTTCCTGGAGGGCGGCCGCAGCATCAAGGAGTTCTGCCAGCAGGTACGGGCACCTGGGCACCTGGGCACTGCCTGAGGGGCACCTGGGCACCATACCTGGGGCACCTGGGCACCTGGGCACTGCCTGAGGGGCACCTGGGCACCGTACCTGGGGCACCTGGGCACCTGGGCACTGCCTGAGGGGCACCTGGGCACCGTACCTGGGGCACCTGGGCACCATACCTGGGGCACCTGGCCACTGTACCTGGGGCATCAAGGAGTTCTGCCGGCAGGTACGGCCACCTGGGCACCTCGGCACTGCCTGAGGGGCACCTGGGCACCGTACCTGGGGCACCTGAGATGCCTCTGCCAGCGTGAGGACACCTGGGGCGCCTCTGTGGCCGTGCCTGAGGCACCTGGGCACCTGTCACCGTGTCTGGGGCACCCGGGGATGTGCCCGTGTGCCAGGAGAACGACCACATCCACCTGCACGCCTCACTGACCACACTGACCCCTGCCTGTCCGTCTGTCCGTCTGTCTGTCCCCTGCAGGACATGGAGCGCGTGTCCCTCACACCTCACTGACCACACTGACCCCTGTCTGTCTGTCTGTCTGTCTGTCCGTCCCTAGCAGGAGGCGGAGCCCATGTGCAAGGAGAGCGACCTCACTGACCATTATCACTGACCACTGTCTGTCTGTCCGTCTGTCCGTCCCTAGGAGGTGGAGCCCATGTGCAAGGAGAGCGACCACATCCACACCGTCGCTGTCACTGACCAGTGTCTGTCCGTCTGTCTGTCCCCACAGGAGGTGGAGCCGATGTCTCTCACACCTCACTGACCACACTGACCACTGTCTGTCTGTCTGTCTGTCCGTCTGTCCCCCGCAGGAGGTGGAGCCCATGTGCAAGGAGAGTGACCACACTGACCAATGTCTGTCTGTCTGTCTGTCCCCGCAGGAGGTGGAGCCCATGTCCCTCACACCTCACTGACCACATTGACCACTGTCTGTCTGTCTGTCCGTCCCCGCAGGAGGTGGAGCCCGTGTGCAAGGAGAGCGACCACACTGACCAATGTCTGTCTGTCTGTCCGTCTGTCTGTCCCTAGGAGGTGGAGCCCATGTGCAGGGAAAGCAACCACACTGACCACTGTCTGTCTGTCTGTCTGTCTGTCTGTCCGTCTGTCCCTGCAGGAGGTGGAGCCCATGTCCCTCACACCTCACTGACCACACTGACCATTGTCTGTCTGTCCGTCTGTCTGTCCCTAGGAGGTGGAGCCCATGTGCAAGGAAAGCAACCACACTGACCACTGTCTGTCTGTCTGTCTGTCTGTCCGTCTGTCCCTGCAGGAGATGGAGCCCATGTCCCTCACACCTCACTGACCACACTGACCATTGTCTGTCTGTCTGTCCATCTGTCCCTAGGAGGTGGAGCCCATGTGCAAGGAGAGCGACCACATCCACACCTCAATGACCAATGTCTGTCTGTCTGTCTGTCTGTCTGTCCCCACAGGAGGTGGAGCCCATGTGCAAGGAGAGTGACCCCAATGACCATTATCACTGACCAGTGTCTGTCTGTCTGTCCGCACAGGAGGTGGAGCCCGTGTGCAAGGAGAGCGACCACATCCACACCTCAATGACCACTGTCTGTCTGTCTGTCTGTCCATCTGTCTGTCCCCACAGGAGGTGGAGCCCATGTCCCTCACACCTCACTGACCACACTGACCAATGTCTGTCTGTCTGTCCGTCTGTCCCTGCAGGAGGTGGAGCCCATGTCCCTCACACCTCACTGACCACACTGACCACTGTCTGTCTGTCTGTCCGTCTGTCCCTGCAGGAGGTGGAGCCCATGTCCCTCACACCTCACTGACCACACTGACCAATGTCTGTCTGTCTGTCTGTCCGTCTGTCCGCACAGGAGGTGGAGCCCATGTGCAAGGAGAGTGACCACACTGACCACTGTCTGTCTGTCTGTCTGTCTGTCCGTCTGTCCCTTGCAGGAGGTGGAGCCCATGTGCAAGGAGAGCGACCACATCCACATCATCGCGCTGGCGCGGGCGCTGCACGTCTCCATCCTGGTGGAGTACATGGACCGGGGCGAGGGCGGCGCCACCAACCCGCACGTGTTCCCCGAGGGCTCCCAGCCCCGCGTCTGCCTCCTCTACCGCCCCGGCCACTACGACATCCTCTACAAGTGACCCCCGCGCCGAGACCCCCGCCCGGGCACCCCCGGGACCCCCGAGCCCCGCCCGGCCCCGCCCCGCTGCCCCCCACCCACCCCCAATAAAGATGTGGCTCCCAGGGCTGAGTGGGGCTGGTTATTTGGGGAGGGGGGGTCGGGGAGGGGGTGGGAGGGGGAGTTTCGGATGGAAGGGGCAGTTTGGGGTGGGAAGGGGCAGTTTGGGGTGAGGAAGGGGCAGTTTGGGGTGAGGAAGGGGCAGTTTGGGATGGGGAGGAGCAGTTTGGGGTGGGAGGGGCAGTTTGGGGTGGGGAAGGGGTAATTTGGGGTGGAAGGGGCAGTTTGGGGTGGGGAAGGGGCAGTTTGGGGTGGGAAGGGGCAGTTTGGGGTGGAAGGGGCAGTTTGGGGTGGGGAAGGGGCAGTTTGGGGTGGAAGGGGCAGTTTGGGGTGGGGAGGGCAGTTTGGGGTGGGGAGGAGCAGTTTGGGGTGGGGAAGGGGCAGTTTGGGATGGAAGGGGCAGTTTGGGATGGAAGGGGCAGTTTGGGGTGAGGAAGGGGCAGTTTGGGGTGGGAAGGGGCAGTTTGGGATGGAAGGGGCAGTTTGGGGTGAGGAAGGGGCAGTTTGGGGTGGGGAAGGGGCAGTTTGGGATGGAAGGGGCAGTTTGGGGTGGGGAGGGGCAGTTTGGGACAGGAAGGGGGAGTTGGGGCAGTTCAGGGGGTAGGAGGAGGTTGGGACCCCCCTCTTGGGGCAATTGAGGGGTCGGGGACCCCCTTTAGGGGCAGTTTTGGGGGTCGAAGTGGGGGGAAAAGGATTTGGGGACCCCTTTGGGGGGACACTCGGGGGTCTCTGAGGTTTGGGGTCGGGGGGGGGCAGTTTTGGGGAGGGGGCGTCCCAGGGGCAGGACCCTCCCCCTCCCCACTGTGAGGGGTCACAGAATCCCCCCCCCCGACCCCTTTGGGACCCCCAAATCCCCCCCACACCGGGGGGGGGGTCCTGGGCTATTCCCACCCCCCCTTCCCAAAACCCGAGGCACGGAAGCGCCGCCGCCCCCTCCCCAAATTCCAGCCGTGCCCCGGATTCGCCGAGCCCGAACTCCTGAATCCCCCCGGTACCGGGGAGGGGTTCCGGGCCCGGTCGGGTCCATCCCACCCCCCCAAATCCCCCCGGTACCGGAGGGCGGTCCCGGTCGGGTCCATCCCACCCCCCCGAATTCCCCGGTACCGGGGTGGGGGGGCGGTCCCGGTCCTTCCCCCCCCCCGCACCGGGGGCGGTCCCGGTCCCGGTCCTGCCCCCCCCCCCCTCCGCCGCCGCCTTCCCACGCCCGCAGCCGCCGCCGCCGCCGCCGGGCCCGCACGCGCCGGCCGCAGCCACCCGGTGAGGACCCCCCGGGACCCCCCCGGGACCCCCCCCTCAAATCCACCCCCTCCCCCTCCCGCCCCGGTACCCGCGGATGCTCCGGCGCGGGGGGGGGGAGGCTCCGTTCGGCCGGAGCGGGGCCCGATCCCACCCGAGGCCCCTCGGAGCGACCCCCCCCGCACCCAGGGACCCCCCCCAAACCCAGGGACCCCCCCCAAAGCCAGGGACCCCCCCCAACCCCGCCGTGTCCCCTCCCCCCCCCCCCATTCCCAGGGATGCTCCAGCCGGCCCGGGGGGAGGGGCCCGGAAGGGGAGGGGAGGGGAGGGGGGGGCACCCAGGCGCAGCCCGAGCCCCCCCCGGGCTCCCCAAATCCCAGCGGGACCCCCGGGACCCCCCCCCCCCCCAAAACCCAAAACCCAAAACCCTCCCGGTACCGGGGATGCTCCGGCGGGGGGGGGAGGGACGGTCCGGGCTGGGGGAGGGGCTCGGGGGTCCGAGGGTCTGACCCCCCCCAAAAAACACCCCCCCCCCCCCACTCCCAGCAGCACCCCCGGACCCCCCCAAACCCCCCCGGGACCCCCCGAGAGCCGAGGATGCTCCAGGAGGGGGGAGGGGGGGGCAGGATCAGGGTGTAGGGCAGCGACCCCCCCCCCCCCCAATTTCCATGGGACCCCCCCAGAAACCTCCCCTGACCCCCCCCAAAAACCTCCCCTGACCCCCCCCCAAGGCTCACGGGGGGGTCACCTGGGGGTGTCACCTGTGTCCCCCCCCCGGAGGTGTCACCTGACCCCCCCGAGCCAGGGGCTGACGCAAGGGGGTCCCCGGGGGGGGGCACCAAGCTCCCGAGGGGGGGGGCACTAACGAGGCGCTGCTAATGAGGGGGGTTCATTAACCACGCTGCTAATTAACCCCGGGGGGGGGGGGCAAGGGCGCGCACACCTGGGTCCTGCCGGGTGTCACATTGAGGGGGGGGGGGTGTCGCATGAGGGACCCCCCCCCATGGCTGACGCCCCCTCCCCACCCCCAGCGGCCCCCCCGGCGGGGCGGGGGGGGGCCATGGAGCAGCGGGCCCGGTGAGGAGCCCGAGGCAGCGACAGGAGCCAGGTACGGCCCCGCCCCCCCCGGACACACCTGGAGGGATGGGGGGACCCCCCCAGGATGGGCGGGGGGCGTGGGGGGGGGTTGGGGTGTCCCTGGTTTGGGTGGGGGGTCGGGGGAGGCCCCTAAAGGGGGAGGGGGCTCTAATGGGGGGAGAGGGGTCCCTGCGCTCTCTGTGGGGTCAGGCTGGGGGTCCTGGGCCCCCCTTTAATAGGGGTCTGAGGGGGGGGTCCTGCTTTTCATTTGGGGTCAGGCTGGGGGTCCTGGTCCCCCTTTAAAGGAGGGTGCTGAGGGGGGGTCCTGCTTTATGTTTGAGGTCAGGTTGGGGGTCCTGGTCCCCCTTTAATAGGGAATGCTGAGGGGGGGTCCTGCCTTTACATTTTGAGTCAGGCTGGGGGTCTTGGACCACCTTTAATGGGGGGGGGTCCCTGCCCTTTCTATGGGGTCAGGCTGGGGGTCCTGGGCCCCCTTTAAAGGAGGGTGCTGAGGGGGGGTCCTGCCTTATGTTTGAAGTCAGGTTGGGGGTCCTGGTCCCCCTTTAATAGGGAATGCTGAGGGGGGGGGCGTCCTGCCTTTCATTTGGGGTCAGGCTGGGGGTCCTGCTCCCCCTCTAATAGAGGGTGTGCAGGGGGGGGCCATGCCTTTCTATGGGCTCAGTCTGGGGGTCTTGGACCACCTTTAATGGGGGGGGATCATGACATTTATTTAGGGTCAGGCTGGGGGTTCTGGTTCCCCTTTAATGAGGAGTGTGCGGGGGGGGGGGGTCCCTGTCTTTCTGTGGGGTCAGGCTGGGGGTCCTGGTCCTCCTTTAATAGGGGATGCTGAGGGGGGGTCCTGCTTTACATTTAGGATCAGGCTGGGGGTCCTGGTCCCCCTCTAATGGGGGGGGGGGTCCTGCCTTTTATTCAGGGTCAGGCTGGGGGTCCTGGCCCCCCTTTAATGGGGAGGGGGGTGCCTGCGTTTCATTTGGGGTCAGGCTGAGGGTCCTGATCCCCCTTTAAAGGAGGGTGCTGAGCGGGGGGTCCTGCCTTACGTTTGAAGTCAGGCTGGGGGTCCTGGTCCCCCTCTAATGGGGGGGTCCCCGCCTTTCATTCGGGCTCAAGCTGGGGAGAGGGGCGCACCCCTTAGGTGGTCTCACGACCCCTCCCCTCGCCCCCTCCTCCCACAGGCCACCCATCCACCCATGGCCCCCCCTCCCCGTCCCCTCCCCGTCCCCCGGTCACCGCGGGGGGGGGGACCCCAAAGGCTGCTGAGCACCGTGACCACCGCGACCACCCTGCTGACCACTGCCCTCACCGTGCTGACCACCGCGACCACCCTGCTGACCACCGTGACCACCCTGCTGATCATCGTGACCACCGCCCTCCCCCGGCTGAGCACCGCGACCCCCGCGGCCCCCATCCCGCTGCTGACCACCGCCCTGACCCTGCTGGCCGCCGCCGTGCCCCCGGCGGGCGCCTGTCCCGCCGTTTGCCGCTGCTCCGGCGGCCGCGTTTACTGCAACGACCGCGGGCTGACGGCCGTGCCCGAGGGGCTCCCTCCCGGCGCCACCACGCTGTTCCTGCAGAACAACCGCATCGGCGACGCGGGCATCCCGGCTCGCCTGGGCCGGCTGCCGGCGCTGCGGGTGCTTTACCTGTACGCCAACGCGCTGGAGCAGCTGCCGGCTCACCTGCCGCCGGCGCTGCGGGAGCTGCACCTGCAGGAGAACAACGTGCGCGGCCTCTGCCGCCGGGCGCTGGCCCGGGCGCCGCTGCTCGAGCGGCTGCACCTGGACGACAACTCGGTGTCGGCGGCCGGCATCGAGGAGGACGCGTTCGCCGAGAACCGCCGGCTGCGCCTCCTCTTCCTCTCTCGGAACCACCTGAGCAGCGTCCCCGCGGGGCTGCCGCCGGCGCTGGAGGAGCTGCGGCTGGACGACAACCGCATCCACACCATCCCGCTGCGGGCCTTCGAGGGGCTGCCGGCGCTGCGGCGCCTGGTGCTGGACGGGAACCTCCTGGCGAACCAGCGCATGGCCGACGACACCTTCAGCCGCCTGGGCAACCTCAGCGAGCTCTCGCTGGGCCGCAACGCGCTGGCGGCGCCCCCCGCCAACCTGCCCCGGGCTCGGCTCCGCCGCCTCTCGCTGGCCGCCAACGCCATCAGCCACGTCCCGGCCGGAGCTCTGGCCAGGATGAGGGCGCTGGAGCGCTTGGATCTGTCGGACAACAACCTGACCACGCTGCCCAGGGGGCTCTTCGACGATCTGGGCAGCCTGAGCCACCTGGGGCTGCGCAACAACCCCTGGTTCTGCGGCTGCAACCTGGCCTGGCTGCGGGACTGGCTGCGGCGCCGCGCCCCGCCGCGCCTCGAGGTGCGGGGGCTGCTGTGCCAGGCGCCGGCGCGGCTGCGGGGGCTGCCGGTGGGAGAGCTCCGGGGGGAGATGGACGCTTGCGAGAGCCCGGGGGGCGCGGGGGCAGCGGGCGCGGGGACGTCCCCCGGTGCCGCCGCCGGCGTTTCCCCCGCGGCGCCGGGAGGAGCGGCCGCCGCCTCGCCGGGGCTCTGGGTGCAGGCGGCTCCCGGCGGGGCCCTGCGCGTCCGGTGGCCGCCGGCGCCTCCCGGGGCGTCGCTGAGGCTGAGCTGGCTGCGGCCCGGCGGGGGAGCCGTGACCGAGACCTTGGTGCGGGGCGAGCGCGGCGAGTACGTGGTGCGGGCGCTGCAGCCCCGAGCGCCGTACCGGGTGTGCCTCGCCGCCCTGGAGCCGCCCGCCGCTCCCCCGCTCTGCGCCCAAGCCCGGGCCGGGGCCGGGGACCCCCCCCAAACCGGCGCGGCCCCCCCGAGCCACGGAGGGGACGCGACCCCCGCGCTGCTGCTGCCCCCGGCCGCGGCTCTGGGGGCGGCGGCGGCGGCGGCGGCCGGGGTGGTGCTGGGGGTGCTGGGGGGGTGCTGGAGGAGGAGGAGGAGGAGGAGGAGGATGGGGCTGGGGGCGCCGCCGCTGCCGCCCCCCAAAGGCGGCGGGGGGGGGGGCGCGCTTGGCGCTGCGGCCGCTGCGGGCCCCGGACGAGGGCGGGATCCGCACCGTGTTCCCCCCCCCCGCCGCCGCCGCCGCCGCCGCCGCCGCTGCCCCCCCCCGGCGTGCGGGGCTACCGGGGGGGGCCGGTGCCGCATGGGGGGGGCGGAGGGGGGTCCTGATGGATGGGCGAGGGGGCGGCCTCTGTTTTGGGACCCCCTCCCCGCCACACTGCCCGTTTTGGGGGAACCCCCTCCCGGGCCTGGCTCTGAGGACGTTTTTTGGGGGGGGGGAAACTTTTAGGGGCGTTTTGGCTTTTTTAAGGTGGATTTTTTTCGGCACCGCGGCTTTTTTGGGGGGAAAAAACGGCAGATTTGGTGCAGGAATGGGATTTGGGGGGGGGGTGGACGGACCCCTACAGCCACCCCCCCCCCCCCCCGCCTTGGGACCTCCGGGGGGACCCCAGGCCCCGACAGAGCCTGGGGTGGGGGTGGGGAGGACCCAGGGGTCGGGGTGGGTCCCCCCTCCCCCCGTGCCCCCACTTCCCCTCCCCCCTCCCCCCCGCGAGGTGCCTTCACCCCTCCCCCCCGCCCCTGCCGTTGGACTTGGGGTAAAAAGGACCAAAATCAGGACAAACCGACCCAGGAGGGCCAAGGGGGACCCAAAATCCTCCCTCTGCCCCCCCCCCCCCCCCCCCCCCCAATAAACCCAGCGGCTCCTTTTCCTGCCGGCGCCTCTTTCCAGTGGGACGGGGGGGTCCGGGGGGGGAAATTTGGGGTGGGGGAGGGGATGTGACACTGGGGGGGCGATGTGACATTGGGGGTGGGGATGTGACATTGGGGGTGTCACTGGGGGTCCCGGGGGGGGGTAACACGGGGACCCCTCGGAGCAGGACGAGCAGTGGGTGGGGGAGGGGTGGAGGGGGACACGAGGGGTGGGGGAGGGGAGGGGTCACACCAGGGCCCTGCCAAGGTCACACGTGTGTCACTCGCCACCCCCTGGATTCCCCTCCCTGACTCCCACTGGCCACGGGCGAGGGTCCCCCCGTGCAAGCCCCGCCCCTTTCGTGCAAGCCCCGCCCCTTTCTCCGTGCAAGCTCCGCCCCGCGGAAGCCCCGCCCCTTTCTCCCTTCCCAGCGAGACCTCCGCGCCGCCAGGGGGCGCTCCCCGTCTCCCCCTCCCCGCCCTCTGTGCTCAGCGCCGCTCGCAGCCAATGGGAGAAGCGGAAAATTCCAGAAGTCCCAGAGGAGCTCGGCCAATGAGCGCCCAGCGCCGGGAGCCTCGACCAATGGGTGCGCGCGTGGGCGGGCCCCGATGCCGGCTTCCGTCTGGAAGGGGGCGCGCCCCGCTGCGCGCAGCAGCCAATGGGAAGGCGCGAAGGCGGGAGGCCACCAATGGGAGCGCGCGCGGGGGCGGGCGGGCGGGGCGGGCGGCCAATGGGGCGCGGGGGGCGGGGCCGCGGGGTTCTAGCAGCTTCCAGAGGGCGGCGCGGGAGCGGCGGGAGCGGAGCCGCGGCCATGGAGGAGGTGGGGGTGGGGGGGGGGGAGCGGCCCTGAGGGGGTCCCGGGGCGGGCGGAGGGGCCTGAGGGGAACCGGGACCGGGGCAGCTCCGGGGACAGCGCTCGGGCTCGGGGCTGGGTTTTATGGCGATCCCGAACGGGGCTCGGGGGTCGCTGCCGGGGTCGGGGCGCTCTGAGGGGAGCGCGGGGCCCTGAGGGGCCTCGGGGTGGTTTGGGTTTGTCCGGGGGTCCCTGAGGGGGCTCGGGGCCATTTGGGCTCGTCTGGGGGTCCCTGAGGGGTCCCTGAGGGGGTTCAGGGTGGTTTCGGTTTGTCCGGGGGTCTCTGAAGGGTCCTGAGGGGGTTCAGGGTGGTTTGGGTTTGTCCGGGGGTCTCTGAAGGGTCCTGAGGGGGCTCGGGGTGGTTTGGGTTTGTTTGGGATCTCCCCGAGGGGTCCCCGGGGGGTTCAGGGTCCTTGAGGGGGCTCGGGGGGCCTGGAGGGGTTTGGGGTCTCCGGGAAGCGCCTCCTTCCTCACGTTCTTGTTCTTTTTCCTTCCCTCCTCTTCTTCTTCGCTTCTCCTTCATCTTTCCGGCCTTGCTCACGCTCTTCTGTCTCTGCCTGTCACTTGCCCTCCCTTGCTTCATCATCCTCCTCATCTTCATTATCCTCATCTTCCTCGCACTTTCATTCTCATTTCCTTTGCGCCTTCATCTTCCTCGTCTTCCTGACATCTACATTCTCCTCATCTTCATCCTCATCTTCCTCGCCCCTTGCTGCTCCCGGCCCTTCGCTGTTCTCCCTCCGTCCTTTTCCCCTCCTCTCCTTCATCCTCTTCTCGTTCCCCTCTTCCTCCTCCCCTCTCGTTCCCGTGCCCCTCTCTCCCCATTCCCGTGCCTCCTCCTCTTCCTCACCCTCTCCCGTTCCCGGGCCTCTCTCCCGTTCCTCCTTTCCCGTTCCCGTACCTGCGCTTCCTCTCTCCATTCCCGTGCCTCCTCTCCCTCTCCCCATTCTCGTGCCTCTTCCTCCTCCCTTCCCGTTCCCCTACCTGCTCTTCCTTTCTGTCCCCCCATTCCCGTGCTTGCTCTTCCTCACCCTCCCCCCGTTCCCATGCTCTCTCCCGTTCCCCCTCTCCCGTTCCCGTTCCCGCCGCGTTCCCGGCGGCTCCGGCAGGCGCAGGAGCTGAAGGAGCGGGGGAACCGGGCGCTGGCGGCGGGGGACGTGGGGGCGGCCGTGGGGCACTACTCGGCCGCCATCGCCCGGGACCCCAACAACCACGTCCTGTTCAGCAACCGCTCGGCCGCCTACGCGCGCCTCGGCGACTACGGGCGGGCCCTGGCCGATGCGTGCCGCACGCTGGAGCTGCGCCCCGACTGGGCCAAGGTGGGCACCGGGCGGTGCCAGGGGTGTGGGGGGGAATGGGGGTTCGGCAATGCCTGGCACACGCGGGAGCTGCGCCCCGACTGGGCCAAGGTGGGCACCGGGGGGCACCGGGGGTGTGGGGGGAATGGGGGTTCGGCCATGCCTGGCACACACGGGAGCTGCGCCCCGACTGGGCCAAGGTGGGCACCGGGGGGCACCGGGGGTGTGGGGGGAATGAGGGTTCGGCCATGCCTGGCACACGCGGGAGCTGCGCCCCGACTGGGCCAAGGTGGGCACGAGGGGGTGCCAGGGGTGTGGGGGGCTCAAGGGGTGTGCAGGGGATGGGGGTGTGTGGGATGAGGGAGGCTTGGGGGGCTCCAGGGGAATGGAGGGGATGGGCTAGGGGGGGGTCTGTACAGCTCCCATTGGGGTTATTTAGGGGATGGGATGGGGAGATGGTCTGGGGGTCTGTGCAGCCCTCGCTGGGTCATGGGGGGCTGGTCTGGGGGTACAGCCCCTATGGGATCATGGGGGGCTGATCTGGGGGGTACAGCCCCTATAGGATCATGGGGGGATGGTCTGGGGGTCTGTGCAGCCCTTGCTGGGTCATGGGGGGCTGATCTGGGGGGTGCAGCCCCTATAGGATCATGGGGGGCTGATCTGGGGGTACAGCCCCTATAGGATCATGGGGGGCTGGTCTGGGGGGTACAGCCCCTATAGGATCATGGGGGGCTGATCTGGGGGGTACAGCCCCTATAGGATCATGGGGGGCTGATCTGGGGGGTCTGTGCAGCCCCTGTAGGGTCATGGGGGGCTGATCTGGAGGGTGCAGCCCCTATAGGATCATGGGGGGCTGATCTGGGGGGTACAGCCCCTATAGGATCATGGGGGGCTGATCTGGGGGGTACAACCCCTATGGGATCATGGGGGGCTGATCTGGGGGTGCAGCCCCTATAGGATCATGGGGGGATGGTCTGGGGGGTACAGCCCCTATAGGATCATGGGGGGCTGATCTGGGGGGTACAGCCCCTATAGGATCATGGGGGGCTCATCTTGGGGTATCTGTACAGCCCCCATTGGGTCATTTAGGGGACAGAACTGGGGGCTGATATTGGGGGGTCTTTACAGCCTCCATTGGGTCATTCAGGGACAGGACTGGGGGGGGTCTCAGGGGGTCTGACCATGGAGGGGGGTTCAGGG
Source organism: Calcarius lapponicus (assembly GCA_039654755.1). Taxonomy (NCBI): domain Eukaryota; kingdom Metazoa; phylum Chordata; class Aves; order Passeriformes; family Fringillidae; genus Calcarius; species Calcarius lapponicus. The sequence continues at coordinate 14,995 of JBBFKN010000339.1, read as the reverse complement.
TGGGGTCTGTCCATGGGTGGGGGGGGTCTGGGTGGGGGTCTGACCATGGAGGGGGGTTCAGGGTGGGGTCTGACCATGGGTGGGGGGGGTCAGGCTGGGGGTCTGACCATGGAGGGGGGTTCACGGTGGGGGTCTGACCATGGTGTGTGGAGGGGTCAGGGTGGGGGTCCCAGGCCCCCCAGAGGCCAGGCCAGGGCTGTGACCCCGTGTCCCCCCCGTGTCCCCCCCGTGTCCCCCAGGGGTACTCGCGCAAGGCGGCGGCTCTGGAGTTCCTGCAGCGCCTGGAGGAGGCCAAGGCCACCTACGAGGAGGGGCTGGCCCGGGAGCCGGGCAATGAGCAGCTCCTGCAGGGCCTGCGCGGCGTGGAGGCCAGGCTGGCGGGTAGGGGGGCGCTGGGGGGAGCTCCCTGGGATGGGGTTTGGGTGCTCTGGAGAGGTTTTTGGTAGCCCCAAAAGGTTTTGAGTGGCCTGGAGAGTTTTAGGGTCCTGGGGAGGTTTGGGGTGGCCTGGAGAAGTTTTTGGGTGGCCCCAACAGGTTTTGGGTGACCCTGAAAGGTTTTGAGTGGCCTGGAGAGTTTCAGAGTCCTGAGGAGGTTTTGGGTGGCCCTGGAGAGGTTTTGGATCACCTTGAAAGGTTTTGGGTGGTTTGGAGAGATTTGGGGTCACCCTGAAAGATTTTAGGTGGCCCTGGAGAGGTTTTGAGTGGCATGGAGAAGTTTTGGGCGGCCCTGGAAGTTTTTGGGTGTTCCTGAAGGATTTTGAGTGACCTGGCAAGGTTTTGAGTGACCTTGAAAGGTTTGGATCACCCTGAAAGGTTTTGAGTGCCCTGGAGAGTTTCAGGGAGGTGAAGAAAGGTGAATTTGGGCTGTTGGGAGCAGGGTTTGAGCCTCCCTGAGGTGATTTTTGGGCTCCCTGCCCCTCTGTGCCCCCGTTGCAGAGCGGAAGCTGCTGAACCCCTTCAGTGCCCCCGACCTGCTGGCCCGGCTGGAGGCCGACCCCCGCACCCGGGGGCTGCTGGGGGACCCCGAGTACCGGCGGCTGCTGGAGACGCTGCGCAGCGACCCCGGGCAGCTGGGGGCGTCAGTGAGGGGCTGGGGAGGGGCTGGGGGGCTTTGAGGGGCTGGGGGCATCAGTGAGGGGCTGGGGAGGGGCTGGGGGGCTTTGAGGGGCTGGGGAGGGCTCTGGGGGGCTGGGGAGGGGCTGGGGGCGTCAGTGAGGGGCTGGGGAGGGGCTGGGGGGCTTTGAAGGGCTGGGGAGGGCTCTGGGGGGGCCGGGGAGGGGTTTTGGGGGGCTGAGGAGGGGGCTGAGAGGGGGTTTGGGGGGCTGGGAGGGCGTTTAGGGGCATCAGTGAGGGGTTTGGGGGCTGGGGAGGGGGTTTGGGACAGAGGTTTGGGGTGGGGAATTTTGGGGTGGGGATTTCAGGGTGCAGCTACCTCAGGGGAATTTTGGGACCGGGATTTTGGGGTGCAGCCTCCTCAGAGGAATTTTTGGACAGGGGTTTTGGGGTGGGGATTTTGGGGTGCACCTCCCTCAGGGGAATTTTAGGATGGGGATTTTGGGGTGAGGAATTTTGGGGTGCAGCTCCCTCAGGGGAATTTTGGGGTGGGGAATTTTTGGGTTGGGAATTTTTGGGTTGGGAATTTTGGGGTGCAGCCCTCTCGGGGCAGTTTGGGACAGGGATTTTGGGGTGCAGCCCCCCCCCAAAGCCCCCGTTGCCCCCTCCCCAGGAAGCTGCAGGACCCGCGGGTGATGACGACGCTGAGCGTGCTGCTGGGGGTGGAGCTGAGCGGGGCTGAGGAAGAGGAGGAAGCCCCTTCCCCACCCCCCCCGCCCCCACCACCCCCCTCCCAGCCCCCCCCGGCCGAGGAGCTCCCCCAGAACAAGCAGGAGGTGAGGGGGAGGGGTCCCCAAAACATGGCTGGGGGAGTTTTGGGGGCGTTCAGGGGAATTTTGGGGGGGTTTTGGGGTGGTTTTGGGGTGCTGGGGGAGGAGGGGGGATTTGGGGAGGGTCCCAGCCGGGTTTTGGGGTGAGGGGCCGGGTTTAGGGGGGGTCCCCACAGTGGGAGAAGGAGCTGGGTCGTGGTGGGAGGATCTGGCTGTGAAATTTGGGGGGATTTCAGCTGATTTTGGGGGTTCTTCCCCACACATAGTAGGAGAAGGAGCTGCGTCATTGGTGGGAGGATCTGGGTGTGAAATTTGGGGGGATTTCAGGCGGTTTTGGGGTTCCTCCCCTAGGCACAGAGGGAGAAGGAGCTGGGTCATGAGGGGAAAGATCCAGGTGTGAATTTTGGGGTGATTTCAGCCATTTTTGGGGTTCCCCCCAGGCCCAGAAGGAGAAGGAGCTGGGTCATGGCAGGAGAAGGAGCTGGGTGATGCAGGGATGACCCGTATGTGAAATTTGGGGTGATTTCAGCCGATTTTGGGGTGTCCTCCTGCATCACTGCAGTACAGGGAGCTGGGACATTGGGGGGAGGATCTGGGTGTGAATTTTGGGGTGATTTCAGCCGATTTTGGGGTTCCCCTCAGGCCCAAAAGGAGAAGGAGCTGGGCAACGCCGCCTACAAGCGCAAGGAGTTCCCGGCCGCGCTGGAGCACTACACCCGCGCCGAGCAGCTGGACCCCACCAACATGACCTACGTCACCAACCAAGCAGGTCTGGCACCCCAAACCCCCCCAAAACCACCCCCCCCCGAACCCCCAAACCCCCCCTGAACCCCAAATTTCCCCCCACAACCCCAGCCGTGTACTTCGAGACGGGCGAGTACGAGCGGTGCCGGGCGCTGTGCGAGCGCGCCATCGAGGTGGGCCGGGAGAACCGCGAGGATTACAGGCAGATTGCCAAGTGAGTCTGGGGGCTTTGGGGGTCTCTGCTGTCCCCCCCAAACCGTCCCTGTGCCCCCCAAACCGTCCCTGTCCCCCCCCAGGGCCTATGCAAGGATCGGGAACTCGTATTTCCGCGAGGAGCGCTACAAGGACGCCGTGCACTTCTACAACAAATCCCTGGCCGAGCACCGCACGCCCGACGTGCTCAAGAAGTGTCAGCAGGTGACTTGGGGGGCTTTGGGAATGGTTTGGAGGATCCTGGGGGTTGGTTTGGGGGCTTTGGGACTGGTTTGGGGAGTCCTGGGGGGTTTGGGACTGGTTTGGAGAGTCCTGGGGGGGGGTTTGGGACTGGTTTGGAGAGTCCTGGGGGGTTTGGGACTGGTTTGGGGTGTCCTGGGGGGTTTGGGACTGGTTTGAGGGTCTTGGGGGTTGGTTTGGGGGGTTTGGAACTGTTTTGGGGAGTCCTGGGGGCTTTGGGACTGGTTTGGAGGGTCCTGGGGGGGCTTTGGGACTGGTTTGGGGAGTCCTGGGGGGCCTTTGGGACTGGTTTGGGGAGTCCTGGGGGGTTTGGGACTGATTTGGGGAGTCCTGGGGGGTTTGGGACTGGTTTGGAGGATTCTGGGGGGGTTTGGGAATGGTTTGGGAAGTCCTGGGGTTTGGTTTGGGGGCTTTGGGACTGGTTTGGAGGATTCTGGGGGTTTGGGAATGGTTTGGAGGATTCTGGGGGTTTGGGACTGGTTTGGGGGTCCTGGGGGTTGGTTTGGGGGGTTTGGGACTGGTTTGGAGGGTCTTGGGGTGGTTTGAGGGGTGTAAGAGGGTCCTGGGGGTTGGTTTGGGATCCGGCTGATGTGGGAGCTTTGGGACCGGTTTGAGGGGACGGGGACACTTGGGGGTGACCCCCTCAGCCCCTTTGTGACCCCCCCAAACGCTGCAGGCTGAGAAGATCCTGAAGGAGCAGGAGCGCTTGGCCTACATCGACCCCGACCTGGCGCTGGAGGAGAAGAACAAAGGCAACGAGTGCTTCCAGCGAGGTCTGGGGGGTTTTGGGGGGGGCTTTGAGGGGGCTTTGGGGGGTTGGGACACCCCCCTGAGGGTGAGGAGGGGTCTCTTTGCAGGGGATTACCCCCAGGCCATGAAGCACTACAGCGAGGCCATCCGGCGCAACCCGCACGAGGCGCGGCTCTACAGCAACCGCGCCGCCTGCTACACCAAGCTGCTCGAGTTCCCCCTGGCCCTCAAGGTCTGCCTGCTCTGGGGGCTTTGGGACTGGTTTGGGGGGTCCTGAGACTGGTTTGGGGGGGTCCTGGGACTGGTTTGGGGGCTTTGGGACCGGTTTGGGGGCTTTGGGACTGGTTTGGGGGGTTTGGGACCGGTTTGGGGGCTTTGGGACTGGTTTGGGGGGTTAGGGGCTGGTTTGGGACTGGTTTGGAGGGTTCTGGGACTGGTTTGTAGGGTTCTGGGACTGGTTTGAGGGTCTTGGGGGGGTTACCGGGGGTTTGGGACTGGTTTGGAGGGTTCTGGGGGTTGGTTTGGGGGCTTTAGGACTGGTTTTGGGGGGTTAGGGACCAGTTTGGAGGGTTCTGGGACTGGTTTGGGACTGGTTTGAGGGTCTTGGAGGGGGGGGTACTAGGGGATTTGGGACTGGTTTGTGGAGTTTGGGACTGGTTTGAGGGTCCTGGGGGTTGGTTTGGGATTTTGAGGGCTGATTTGGGACTGGTTTGAGGGTGCAGGGGTGGTTTGGGGGCACAGAGGGGCCGTGTGGGGCTGGTTTGTGGGGCACAGAGGAGGTGCTGGGGTGGTTTGTGGGGTGCAGGGGCACTTTGGGACCCCCCCTGACCCCCCCTTTTTCCCCACCCAGGACTGTGAGGAGTGCATCCGGCTGGAGCCCACCTTCAGTGAGTGGGGACAGCAGGGGACAGCAGGGGACCGGCCCTGCCCTTCCTCTACTCCACCCTCATCATCATCCTCACCCTCCTCCTTCTCTGCGTGTGCCTTCCTCGTCCTGCTCTGCCCGTCCCTTCCTGTCCCCGTGTCCCCTCCTGTCCCCGTGTCCGTCCACCTGTCCTCATGTCCCCACCTGTGCCTGAACCTGTGTCCATCCTCCTGAACCTTCATGTCCCTGTGTCCCCCCACCTGTCCCTGTGTCCCCCTGCCTGTCTCTGTGTCCCAATGTCCCCCCGTGTCCTCTTCTGTCCCCTCCTGTCCCTGTGTCTGCCTGTGTCCCCCTTGTCCCCCCCATGTCCCTCTGTCCCCCTGCTGTCCCTGTGTCCCCCCATCCCCATGTCCTTGCCTCCCCCCATGTCCCCTGCTGTCCCTCCTGTCCTTGTGTCCCCCCTGTCCCCCCATGTCCCCCCCTGTCCCCCCTGTGTCCCCAGTCAAGGGTTACACGCGGAAGGCGGCGGCGCTCGAGGCCATGCGCGATTACACCAAGGCCATGGAGGTTTATCAGCGCGCCCTGGACCTCGACCCCTCCTGCAAGGTGGGCCTGGCACCCCCGGGACCCCCCCGGGACCCCCCCCGTGCCCTCTGTGACCCCCCTGTGCCCACCCTGACCCCCCAGGAGGCTGCAGAGGGGCAGCAGCAGCACTCAGAGCCCCCTGACCCCTGTGACACCCCCTGATCCCTGTGCCACCTGTGCCCCCCCCATGCCCCTTGGTGCCCCTCTGTACCCACCCTGAGCCCCCCGGGAATCTGCAGAGGGGCAGCAGAGCTCAGAGACCCCGACCCCTGTGTCACCCCCCTGACCCCTGTGTCACCTGTGTCACCCTGTGCCCCCCCCATGCCCCTTGGTGCCCCTCTGTACCCACCCTGAGCCCCCCGGGAATCTGCAGAGGGGCAGCAGAGCTCAGAGACCCTGACCCCTGTGCCCCCCCTGTGTCCCCTCCAACCCCTGTGACACCCCCCAGTCCCTGTGCCCCCCCTGTGTCCCCTCCAACCCCTGTGACACCCCCCGGTCCCTGTGACCCCCCTGTGTCCCCTCCAACCCCTGTGACACCCCCCGGTCCCTGTGACCCCCCTGTGTCCCCTCCAACCCCTGTGACACCCCCCTGATCCCTGTGACCCCCCCTGTGTCCCCTCCAACCCTGTGACACCCCCTGATCCCTGTGACCCCCCTGTGTCCCCTCCAACCCCTGTGACACCCCCCAGTCCCTGTGTCACCCTGTGACGCCCCCCATGCCCCCCTGTGTCCCCCAGGAGGCTGCAGAGGGGCAGCAGCACTCAGAGCCCCCTGATCCCTGTGCCACCTGTGTCACCCTGTGCCCCCCCGTGCCCCTCATGCCCCCCCATGTCCCCTGTGACCCCCCCATGTCCCTGTTCCCCCCAGGAGGCTGCGGAGGGGCTGTGTGCGGGGGCAGCAGCAGCCCCAGAGCCCCCAATCCCTGTGACACCCCTGGATCCCTGTGACACCCCCTGTGCCCCCCCCATGTCCCTTGGTGACCCCCCCGTGTCCCCTGTTCCCCCCAGGAGGCTGCGGAGGGGCTGTGTCGCTGCGTGCGGGGGCAGCAGCAGCCCCAGAGCCCCCAATCCCTGTGACACCCCCAGATCCCTGTGACACCCCCGGATCCCTGTGACACCTGTGTCACCCCCATGTCCCTTGGTGACCCCCCCCGTGTCCCTTGGTGACCCCCCCCATGTCCCTGTCCCCCCAGGAAGCTGCAGAGGGGCTGCGTCGCTGCGTGCGGGGGCAGCAGCAGCGCTCGGAGCCCCCCGAGGAGCTGCGGCGCCGCGCCCTGGCCGACCCCGAGGTGCAGCAGATCATGGGCGACCCGGCCATGAGGCTCATCCTGGAGCAGATGCAGAAGGACCCGCAGGCCCTGAGCGAGTCAGTGACACCGGGGGGGGACACCCAGGGTCCCCAGGGCAGGAGGGGTGGCACCCAGGGTCCCCAGGGCAAGGGCGGGTGGCACCGAGGGTGCCCAAGGTGCTGCAGGGTCCCTGGGACAGGGGGGTGGCACTGAGGGTCCCTGAGATGGTAGAGGGTCCCCAAGGCAGGGCAGGTGGCACTGAGGGTCCCCAAGGGTCCCCAAGGCAATGGGAGGTGGCACTGAGGGTCCCCAGGGTGGCACTGAGGGTCCCTGAGATGGTAGAGGGTCCTCAAGGCAGGGCAGGTGGCACTGAGGGTCCTCAAGGCAGGGCAGGTAGCACTGAGGGTCCCCAAGGGTCCCCAAGGCAATGGGAGGTGGCACTGAGGGTCTGCCGTGTCCCCAAGGTGGTGAGGGGTGGCACTGAGGGTCCCCAAGAGTCCCCAAGGCAATGGGAGGTGGCACTGAGGGTCCCCAAGGTGCTGGTGGCTCCCCAAGGCAGTGGGGGGTGGCACTGAGGCTCCCCAGTGTCCCCAAGGTGGTGGCACGGTGGCATCGGCCAGCTGGAGCAGCTCATGAGTCCCCACGAGGCCACCAGAGCCCCCCAGGGTGTCCCCAGCTGTCCCAGAGTGTCCCCAAAGTGGCTCCAAGTGTACCAGAGTGTCCCCACAATGTCCCCAAGGTGTCCCCAACCATCCCAGGATGTCCCTGCGGGTGCCGCCACGGTGTCCCCAAAGTGTTCCCAACCATGCCAGGGTGTCCCCACCTGTCCCCAAAGTGTCCCCAAGGTGTCCCCAAGTTGTCCCACAGTGTCCCCAACTGTCCCAAAGTGTCCCCAACCATCCCAGCTGTCCCCACAGTGTCCCCACAGCATCCCCACAGTGTCCCCAACATGCCAGGGTGTCCCCAGCTGTCCCAGGGTGTCCCCAGCTGTCCCCAAGTTGTCCCACAGTGTCCCCAAAGTGTCCCCAATCTGTCTCAGGTTGTCCCCACAGTGTCCCCAGCTGTCTCACGGTGTCCCCAAGGTGTCCCACAGTGTCCCCAAAGTGTTCCCAACCGTGCCAGGGTGTCCCCAAACTGTCCCCAAAGTGTCCCCAACCATCCCAGCTGTCCCCACGGTGTCCCCACAGTGTCCCCAAGTTGTCCCACAGTGTCCCCAAAGTGTCCCCAATCTGTCTCAGGTTGTCCCCACAGTGTCCCCAGTTGTCCCACAGTGTCCCCAAATTGTCCACAATCTGTCCCAGGTTGTCCCACAGTGTCCCCAACCATGCCAGGCTGTCCCCGAGGTGTCCCCATTGTCCCCACCCCTGACCCCCGCTGTCCCCCGCAGGCACCTCAAGAACCCCCTGATAGCGCAGAAGATCCAGAAGCTGATGGACGTGGGGCTCATCGCCATCCGGTGACCCCCCCGGGGACCCCCCCGGGCCCCCCCCCGGGACACCCCCACCCCTGGGGGGGCTCTGGGGGCGCCCCCCCCCCCCTGCACCCCCCCCCCCGTCGGTTCTGGGGCGCTGCCACCCCCAATAAAGAGCGGAGCAGAGACCCGGGGGGCTCTGGGGGCGCTTTGGGGGCAATTGGGGCATTTTGGGGGAATTTTGGGGCATTTTGGGCGGGGTGGGGGCATTTAGGGGGGCTTTGGGGGCATTTGGGAGGGGTTTGGGGGGATTTTGGGGCATTTGGGGGATGTTTAGGAGCAGTTTAAGGGGGATTGGGGCATTTTGGGGGCATTTTAGGGGGATTTGGGGGCGTTTTGGGAGGGGTCAGAATAATTTTGGGGTATTTTGGGGGGGGTTTGGGGACATTTTGGGGGGGTTTGGGGTCTCACTGTGAGAGCCCCTCCCTTGTGAATGGGGTGGGACTCCCGTGGGTGGGACTGAGGGTGTCTGAGCCCCTCCCATGAAGATTTTGGGGTCTCCAAACCCCTCCCACCAGGATTTGGAGGGTCTGAGCCCCCTCCCACGAAGATTTTGGGGGTCCAAACCTCTCCCAAAAGGATTTGGGGGACTCCAAACACTTCTCAAAAGGATTTGGGGCGGGGGGGGGGGGGGTCCAGGCCCCTCCCTTAAAGATTTTGGGGACTCCAAACCCATCCCATGAGGATTTAGGGGGTCCAAGCCCCTCCCACGAGGATTTTGGGGTGTCTGAGACCCCTCCCACAAAAACTGGGGGGGGGTTTGAGCCTCTCCCATGAGGATTTATTGGTGTCTGAGCCCCCTCCCACAAAGATTTGGGGACTCCAGACCCCTCCCACAAAGATTTTGGGGTGTCTGAGACCCCTCCCACAAAGATTTTGGGGTGTCTGAGCCCCCTCCCACAATAATTTTGGGGGTCTCCAAGCCCCCCCCCCCGAATGGCATGTTGGGTTTTTTGGGGGGGGTCGGGGATGACGCTCTGGGGACAGCGGCGGCCCCGGGGGGGTCTCAGGGGGTCGAGCCCCCCCTCCAGGAGCCGCTGCAGCTCGCGGGGGTCGCGGGGGGGCCCCCCCCAGGGCCAGGGCCCCCCCCAGGAACTGGTGCAGGACGCGGGGGGGGGGCGGAGAGCACGCGCAGCCCCAGCGTGACGTCACCGCCCAGCCACAGCCGCACCTGGGGGGGGGAGGGGGGGGAGACCCCGCCCCAAATTCACAACGGGGTCTGAGACCCCTCCCCAAAATCTCAATGGGATGAGACCCCGCCCCAAACATCCCTGGGACCCCTCCCCAAATCCCACCGGGGTGAGACCCCTCCCCAAAATCTCAATGGGATGAGACCCCCCCTCAAAATCACAGTGGGGCTGCCTGGGGCCTCCCAGTGCTCCCAGTGCCTCCCAGTTCCCATCTCAGTCCTTCCCAGTCCCCTGCCCGCTGTCCCAGTTCCCATTCCCAGTGCTCCCAGTTACCTGCCCGCTGTCCCGGTTCACGTCCCAGTCCCTCCCAGTCCATTCCCAGTGCTCCCAGTCCCTCCCAGTTACCTGCCCGCTGTCCCAGTCCATTCCCATTGCTCCCAGTTCCCGTTCCCAGTGTTCCCCGGTCCATTCCCAGTGCTCCCAGTTACCTGCCCGCTGTCCCAGTTCCCATCCCAGTCCATTCCCAGTGCTCCCCAGTTACTTTGCCTGCTGTCCCAGTCCATTCCCAGTCATTCCCAGTGCTCCCAGTTACCTGCCCACTGTCCCAGTTCCCATCCCAGTCCATTCCCAGTGCTCCCAGTTCCCATCCCAGTGTTCCCGGTCCATTCCCAGTGCTCCCAGTTACCTGCCCGCTGTCCCAGTCCATCCCAGTGCTCCCAGTTACCTGCCCGCTGTCCCAGTTCCCATCCCAGTCCATCCCAGTGCTCCCAGTTCCCATCCCAGTCCATCCCAGTGCTCCCAGTTCCCGTTCCCAGTGTTCCCAGTCCATCCCAGTGCTCCCAGTTACCTGCCCGCTGTCCCAGTTCCCATCCCAGTCCATTCCCCAGTGCTCCCAGTTACCTGCCCGCTGTCACCAGGTTCCCATCCAGTGTTCCCCAGTGCTCCCAGTTACCTGCCCACTGTCCCAGTTCCCATCCCAGTCCATTCCCAGTCCCTCCCAGTTACCTGCCCGCTGTCCCAGTTCCCATCCCAGTGCTCTCAGTCCATTCCCAGTGCTCCCAGTTCCCGTTCCCAGTGCTCCCAGTCCATTCCCAGTGCTCCCAGTTACCTGCCCGCTGTCCCAGTTCCCATCCCAGTCCATTCCCAGTGCTCCAGTTACCTGCTCGCTGTCCCAGTTCCCATCCCAGTGTTCCCAGTCCATCCCAGTTACCTGCCCGCTGTCCCAGTTCACGTTCCCACTGCCTCAGCTCGCTCTGGCTCCAGCTCCGGGCGGCGCCGCCCGAGCCCAGCGGGAGCCGCAGCAGCCGCGAGAGCCCCACGGCCAGAGCCTCGTCCCGGGGGCGCCCCGAAACCTGGAACCCCAAAAATACCGATAGAAACCCCCCCAAAATACAGCTGAGAGCCCCACGGCCAGAGCCTCGTCCCGGGGGGCGCCCCGAAACCTGGAACCCCAAAAATACCGATAGAAACCCCCCAAAAACCACAGCTGAGAGCCCCACGGCCAAGGCCTTGTCACGGGGGGCGCCCCGAAACCTGGAACCCCAAAATATCAATGGGAACCCCAAAAATAACAATGGGAACCCCAAAATAACATTGGGAACCCCAAAATATCAATGGGAACCCCAAAAACAGCGATGGGGAACCCCAAAAAAAAGAGAACCCCCAAAATGTCTATAGGAACCCCAAAAATAACAATGGGAACCCCCCAAAACAGCAATGGGAACCCCAAAAATAACAATGGGAAACCCCCAAAATAACAATGGGAACCCCAAAATATCGATAGGAACCCCAAAACCACAGCTGAGAGCCTCACGGCCAGAGCCTCGTCACAAGGGGTGCCCCAAAACCTGGAACCCCAAAATATCAATGGGAACCCCCCAAAACAGCAATGGGAACCCCAAAAATATCAATGGGAACCCCAAAAACAATGATGGGAACCCCAAAAATAACAATGGGAACCCCAAAAACAGCGATGGGAACCCCAAAATAACAATGGGAACCCCAAAAATACCGATAGAAACCCCCCAAAATACAGCTGAGAGCCCCACGGCCAGAGCCTCGTCCGGGGGGCACCCCGAAACCTGGGAACCCCAAAACCAGCGATGGGAACCCCAAAAAAAAAAAACCACCTGAGAGCACCCCAGAACCTGGGAACCCCCAAAACACCAATGGGAACCCCAAAATACCGATGGGAACCCCCATCAGATTCCCCCCAGTCCCTTCCAGTTCCCCCCAGTCCCTCCCAGTTTGATTCCAGCTCCCCCCAGTGCTCCCCGGTCCCCCCCAGTCCCTCTCAGTCCCCCCTCAGTGCCCCCAGTCCATCCCAGTGCTCCCCAGTTTGATCCCAGTCCCTCCCAGTGATCCCAGTTTATCCCAGTACCGGACGATGAAGACTCCAAGGCTGAAGCCAGGCAGGGCCCTCCCAGTGCTCCCAATTTGATCCCAGTCTGTCCCAGTTTGATCCCAGTCTGTCCCAGTTTCCCCCCAGTACCCCCCAGTCCCTCCCAGTCCCTCCCAGTGCTCCCAATTTGATCCCAGTCCCTCCCAGTTTGATCCCAGTGCTCCCAGTTTGATCCCAGTCTCTCCCAGTTTGATCCCAGTCTGTCCCAGTTCCCCCCAGTCCCTCCAGTTTGATCCCAGTCCCTCCCAGTGCTCCCAATTTGATCCCAGTCCCTCCCAGTTTGATCCCAGTCCCTCCCAGTCCCTCCCAGTTTGATCCCAGTCTGTCCCAGTTTGATCCCAGTCTGTCCCAGTTTGATCCCAGTCTGTCCCAGTTCCCCCAGTACCGGACGATGAAGGACGCCGAGGCTGAAGCCGGGCAGCGGCCCTCCCAGTGCTCCCAGTTTGATCCCAGTCTGTCCAGTTTGATCCCAGTTCCCCCAGTCCCCTCCCAGTGCTCCCAGTTTGATCCCAGTCTCTCCCAGTTTGATCCCAGTTCCCCCCAGTACCGAGACGATGAAGACGCCGAGGCCGAAGCCGGGCAGGGCCCCTCCCAGTGCTCCCAGTTTGATCCAGTCCCCTCCCAGTGCTCCCAATTTGATACCAGTCCTGTCCCAGTTTTGATCCCAGTCTGTCCCAGTTTGATCCCAGTTCCCCCCAGTCCCTCCCAGTCTGTCCCAGTTCCCCCCAGTACCTGGACGATGAAGACGCCGAGGCCGAAGCCGGGCAGGGCCCTCCCAGTGCTCCCAATATGATCCCAGTCCCTCCCAGTGCTCCCAGTTTGATCCCAGTCCCTCCCAGTCCCTCCCAGTGCTCCAGTTTGATCCCAGTCCCTCCCAGTGCTCCAATTTGATCCCAGTCTCTCCCAGTTGATCCCAGTCCCTCCCAGTTTGATCCAGTCTGTCCCAGTTCCCCCAGTACCGGACGATGAAGACGCCGAGGCCGAAGCCGGGCAGGGGCCCTCCAGGCCTGCAGGAAGCGCAGCCGGGCCTGGGGGGGGCTCAGGGGCCCCTCCCGGAGCAAAACCCGCAGGAGGAGCTGGGGGAACAGGGGGGGGGCAAAATAAAATTGGGGAGGGTGTAAAAATGGGGGGGTAAAATGAAGGGGCAAAAAACGGGAGTGAAATGGAGGGGGTTAAAATGGGGGGTAAAATGTGGGGGGGGTTGAAATGGGAAGGGCAAAATATGGGGGTAAAATGGGGGGGTTAAAATGGGGGGGTTAAAATGGGGGGGTAAAATACGGGCGTTAAACTGAGGGGGGCAAAAAATGGGATGAAATGGGTGCTTAAAACGGGGGGGGTAAAATGGGGGGGGTTAAAATGGGGGGGGTTAAAATGGGAGGGGGAAAAACGGGGGGCAAAATATGGGGAGGGGGAAAAATGGGGGGGTTAAAATGGGGGGGTAAAATGGGGGGGGGTAAAATGGGGGGGAACTGGGGGGGGTAAAATGGGGGGCTTTAAATAGGGAGGCTCAAAATGGGGGGGGGCAAAATATGGGGAGGGAAATGGGGGGGGTTAAAATGGAAGGGGGAAAATGGGGGGGCAAAATAGGGGGGGCAAAATCGGGGGGGTTAAAATATGGGGAGGTTAAAATGGAGGGGGCAAAAATGGGGGGGTAAAAATGGGGGAGTTTAAATGGGGAGGTTTAAAATGGGGGGGGTTAAAATGAAGGGGCAAAATATGGGGGGGCAAAATGGGGGGGGAAAATGGAGGAGCAAAATGGGGGGGTTGAAACGGGTAAAATGGGAGGAGCTTTAAAATGGGGGGGCAAAATGGAGGTGTAAAATGGGGGGGTTAAAATAGGGAGGCAAAATGGGAGGGGTTTTAAATTGGGGGGGCGCTGTGGAAAACTGGAGGGGGTGTAAATATGGGGGGGGTCTCTAGTGGGGGCTAAAATGTGGGGAGGGGGCTAAAATAGGAGTTAAAATGTGAGGGGGTTCTGAGAGGTCAAAATGGGGGGGTTCAAATGTTGGGGAGGGGTCTCTGGGGGGGTTAAACGTGAGGGGTTTAAATTGGGGGGGGGTTAAAATTGGGGGAATTGTGGGGGGGTTAAAATGTGGGGAGGGGTCTCTGGGGGGGGTTAAATATCAGGGGAGGTCTCTGGATGGGTTTAAATGTGAGGAGGGGTCTCTGGGGGGGGTTAAATGTGAGGGGTTTAAAGTGGGGTGAGGGGTTTAAAGTGGGGGGGGGTTAAATTGGGGGAATTGTGGGGGGTTAAAATGTGGGGAGGGGTCTCTGAGAGGGTTAAAATGTGGGGAGGGGTCTCCGGGGGGGGGGTCCCGTTACCTCCTTTCCTTTGATCCTGCGCTGCAGCCGGGGGGGCAGCAGCCGCCGCGGGTCCGGGGGGGGCCGGGTGGGGGTCTCGGGGGGGTCTCCCCGCTCCGGCTGCACCCCCAGGACCCCCAGGACCCCCCGGATCTGCGCCCGCAGCGCCGCGGCCGATGGGGACCCCCCCCCCCGATGGGGACCCCCCCCCCGAGGCCGCCTGGAGGCCGCAGAGCCAACGGGAGAATTGGGGGGCCTGGGGAGGGGGGGGGCACGGTGAGGACCCCCCCCCAAAATCCCATAGAGACCCCCCCGGGGTCACCCCCAAAACTCCATGAAATCCCCAAAATCCCCCCGCGATCCATCAAACCCCCCCAAAATTCCTACAGAGACCCCCCCAGGATCACCCAAAACTCCCTGAAATCCCCAAATTGCCCCAAAATTTCCCCCGGGATTACACAAAACTCCCTGAAATCCCCAAAATTGCCCCAAAAACCCCCCAGGACCCCCCAAACCCCCCAGGACCCCCCAGACCCTCCCAGACCACCCCAAACCCCCCCAGGATCCCCCCAAACCCCCAGGACCCTCCAGGACTCTCCAGGATCCCTCCGGGACCTCCCAAAACCCCCCCCAGGACCCCCCCCAAAATCCCCCAGGACCCCCCAAAACCCCCCTTAGGACCCCCCCAGGACCCTCCCCAGACCACCCCAAACTCCCCCAGGACCCTCCAGACCCCCCCAGGGCCCTTCCAGGATACCCAAAACCCCCCCAGGACCCCCCCAAACCCCCTCCCCAAGATCCTCGAACCCCCATGGGACCCCCCCCAAGCCCCCCAGGACCCCCCAAAACCCCCCTTAGGACCCCCCCAGGACCCTCCCCAGACCACCCCAAACCCCCCCAGGACCCCCCCCGGCCCCCCCCGGGACCCCCACCCACATCACGGCAGCGCAGGACGGTCTCGCCGGCCCCTCCCGGGGAGGGCACCCCGAGTTTGATGTGGAATTTCTGCGCCCCCAAATCCACCTGGGGGGGTGACCTCACATCCTGGGGGGGGAGGGGAAAATGGGGGGGTCAGGGGGGTCCCCCAGGGGGCTGGGGGAGCAAAAGGGGGCACAGGAAGGGAA
>JBBFKN010000338.1:0-40328 GCA_039654755.1 Calcarius lapponicus | reverse complement strand
TTTTTCCCTGTTTTCCCCATTTTCCCCGTTTTTCTCCCCGTTTTCCCATTTTTCCCCGTTTTTCTCCCCGTTCCCAGCGCTTTTGCCCTTCGCAGACAAGCGTGGGGGGTGTTTGGGGGTTATTCTGGGGTCCCAAACCCAATTTTTTCCCCGTTTTTCCCCATTTTTCCCCGTTTTTTTTCCCATGTTTCCCCATTTCCCCCAGCGTTTTTCCCCATTTTCCCCATTTTTCTCCCCGTTCCCAGCGCTTTGCCCGCGCAGACAAGCGTGGGAAGCTGCCGCGCTGGATCCAGGAGCACCTGCCCGACTCCCACCTGAACCTGACCGTGGACGAGGCCGTGCAGGCGGCCAAGAGGTTCCTGCGCGAGATGGCCCAGCCCTTCCGGCAGGTGAGGGATCCACTGGGTCACCATGGATCCCAATGTATCACCATTGATCCCCTTAGAGACCCCCCCCAGCCCTTCCGCCAGGTACAGGACCCAAAATAGATCCCAATGGATCAAAAGTGATCCCAATGGATCCTATCAGAGACCCCCCCAGCCCTTCCGGCAGGTGAGGGATCCACTGGGTGCAAACTGATCCCAATGGATCCTCTTAGAGACCCCCCAGCCCTTCCGGCAGGTACGGGATCCACTGGATCCTAATGGATCACCACGGACCCCAATGGATCCAAAATGGGTCCCAATGGATCCTGTTAGAGACCCCCCAGCCCTTCCACCAGGGGAGGGATCCACTGGATCACCACGGATCCCATGATCAGATCCCTGTCTCTCTCTCTGGATCCCAGGAGGAGCAGCTGGGCCTGGCGCTGCTGAACCCCCCCAGATCCCTTCAGACCCTCCCAGATCCCCCAAACCCCCATCAGATCCTCCTAGATCACTTCAGATCCCCCCAGATCCCTCACAGATCCCCTGGGATCCCGGTGGATCCCCATGATCAGATCCCTGTCTCCATCCCAGGAGGAGCAGCTGGGGCTGTCACTGCTCACACCCCCAGATCCCCCCCTGATCCCTCACAGATCCCGGTGGATCCCATGAGTGGATCCCTCACAGATCCCTGTCTCTGTCCCCAGGAGGAGCAGCTGGGGCTGTCGCTGTTCACACCCCCAGATCCCCTGAGCAGATCCCTCACAGACCCCCCCCCCCAGATCCCTGTGGATCCCCTGAGCAGATCCCATGAGCAGATCCCTCACAGATCCCTGTGTCTCTCTCTCTGGATCCCCAGGAGGAGCAGCTGGGGCTGTCACTGCTGAACCCCCCAGATCCCCCTGAGTGGATCTCCTGAGCGGATCCCTCACAGATCCCCCCAGATCCCTGTGGATCCCTCACAGATCCCTGTCTCTCTCTCTCTCTCTGGATCCCAGGAGGAGCAGCTGGGGCTGTCACTGCTGACCCCCCCAGATCCCCCAAACCCCCATCAGATCCCCTGGGATCCCGGTGGATCCCTCACAGATCCCTCACAGATCCCCATGTCTCTCTCTCTGGATCCCAGGAGGAGCAGCTGGGGCTGTCCCTGCTGACCTGGGAGCAGCTGCAGGCGGGGGAGGTGCAGCAGCGAATCCAGGGGATCTCCCAGCAGCTCTGAGACACCGGGATCCACCCTGGGATCCACCCCGGGATCCACTGGGACCCACTGGGACACTGGGAACCACTGGGGATCCAGGGCATCTCCCAGCAGCTCTGAGAGACACCTGGGATCCACCCGGGATCCACCCCGGGATCCACTGGGACCCACTGGGACACTGGGAACCACTGGGGATCCAGGGCATCTCCCAGCAGCTCTGAGAGACAGCAGGATCCACCCCGGGATCCACCCCGGGAACCACCGGGATCCACTGGGACCCATTGGGACACTGGGAACCCCTGGGGATCCCGGGCATCTCCCAGCAGCTCTGAGAGACAGCAGGGATCCACCCCGGGATCCATCCTGGGATCCACTGTGACGCTGGGATCCACCATGGGACCCACCCCGGGATCCAGGGCATCTCCCAGCAGCTCTGAGAGACAGCGGGATCCACCCTGGGATCCACCCTGGGATCCACCCCTGGGATCCACTGGGACCCATTGGGACACTGGGAACCACCGGGATCCAGGGCATCTCCCAGCAGCTCTGAGACACCGGGATCCACCCTGGGAACCACCAGGACCTCATTGGGATCCACCAGGATCCACTGGGGATCCACACTGGGATCCCGGGCATCTCCCAGCAGCCCTGAGAGACGCCTGGGATCCACCCTGAGATCCACTGGCACCAACTGGGATCCACTGGGACCTCCTTGGGATCCACTGGGAGCCACCGGGATCCAGCAGCATCAACCAGGATCCGTCAGGACCTCCTTGGGATCCACCCTGGGTTCCACCAGGACTGACTGGGATCCACTGGGACCTCCCTGGGATCCACCCCGGGACCCCACTGGGGTCCACCGGAATCTCCTGGGACCCGCCGGGATCCAGCTGGACCCACTGGATCCACCCTGGGGGAAAAGGGGGGGATCTGGGCCCCCTCTGGATCCCACCCAGAGGTGGGAGTGGATCCCACAAAGGGATCCGGGGGGATCTGGAGCCCCCAAAAATGCACCGGAGAGGGAGCGGATCCCTTCGGGGAGGGGATCTGGAACCCCCCAGGTGGGATCTGGAGCCCCCAAAACCCACCCGGAGGTGGAACCGGATCCCACCGAGGGATCCACTGGGATCTGCCCCCCCCCCGGATCCCCCCCCGGGTCCCCCCTGTTTCTGTCGATCCCCTCCCCCCAATAAATGCAGAGATTTCCCCTCCCCCCCCCCCCACAGCTCCGCCCCTTTTTTATCGACCCCCCCCCAATCCCCTCCCCCCCCTCCAATAATGGGGGGATCCACTGGATTTATTGGGGGGGGGGAGGGGCTCACTTCCTGTGCCTCAGTTTCCCCTGAGCTGTTCTGGGGGAGAAATTCCATTTTGGGGGGGCTAAAATTCCATTTTTGGGGTCCCCCCCGTGCCTCAGTTTCCCCTGAAGCTATTCTGGGGGGTAAAATTCAGTTCTTGGGGTCCCTTTTTGGGGGCAAATTCCATTTTTGGGGTCCCTTTATGGGAGTGCCAAATTCCATTTTTGGGGTCCCTTTTTGGGGTGGAAATTCCCCTTTTTGGGGGGCCAAAATTCCGTTTTTTGGGGGGGGAAAAATTCCATTTTTGGGGTGCCCCGTGCCTCAGTTTCCCCTGAGCCGTTTTGGGGGGGAAATCTCATTTTTGGGGTCCCTTTTTGGGGGGCCAAAATTCCATTTTTGGGGTCTCCCCGTGCCTCAGTTTCCCCTCAGTTATTTTGGGGGGGGAAATTCCATTTTTGGGGGGAAATTCCATTTTTGGGGGGTCCCTTTATGGGGGGGGCAAAATTCCATTTTTGGGGTCCCCCCCCGGTGGCCTCAGTTTCCCCTGAGCTATTCTGGGGGGTAAAATTCAGTTCTTGAGGTCCCCTTTTTGGGGGGGGCAAATTCCATTTTTGGGGTCCCCCCCGTGCCTCAGTTTCCCCCCGGTTTTTTGGGGGGGGGAATTCCATTTTTGGGGGTCCCTTTTTTGGGGGGTTAAAATTCCATTTTTGGGGGGAAATTCCATTTTTGGGGTCCCTTTTTGGGAGTGCCAAATTCCCTTTTTGGGGTCCCCCCCGTGCCTCAGTTTCCCCCCGGTTTTTTGGGGGGAAATTCCATTTTTGGGGTCCCTTTTTGGGGGGTTAAAATTCCATTTTTTGGGGGGAAAATTCCATTTTTGGGGTCCCTTTTTGGGGGGGGCCAAATTTTCATTTTTGGGGTCCCTTTTTTGGGGGGGGCCAAAATTCCATTTTTGGGGGTCCCTTTTTGGGGGCCAAAATTCCATTTTTTGGGGGTCCCTTTTTTGGGGGGGTTAAAATTCCATTTTTGAGGCATAAAATTCCATTTTTGGGGTCCCTTTTTGGGGGGCCAAATTCCATTTTTGGGGTCCTTCCCTGCCTCAGTTTCCCCTGAGCTATCTAGGGGGCAAAATTCCATTTTTGGGGTCCCTTTTTGGGGGCCAAATTCCATTTTTGGGGTCCCCCCGTGCCTCAGTTTCCCCCCGGTTTTTTGGGGGGGAAATTCCAATTTTGGGGTCCCTTTATGGGGGGGCCAAAATTCCATTTTTGGGGTCCCTTTTTGGGGGGCCAAAATTCCATTTTTGGGGGTCCCCCCGTGGCCTCAGTTTCCCCCTGGTTTTTTGGGGGGTTAAAATTCCATTTTGGGGGGGAGAAATTCCATTTTTGGGGTTCCCCCCGTGCCTCAGTTTCCCCCCGGTTTTTTGGGGGGGTCCTTCCCGGGGTGCCCCCCCCTCCGTCCCCCCCCCTCCGTCCCCTCCCCTCACCCCCCCCTCAAGGCCCCCCCGGACCCCTCCCCTCCCCTCCCCCCCCCCCAAATCTGACACCGCTCCCCCCCCCCGGGAAATCGGAGCCGAACTAAAAATACCGGGGGGGGGGCGGGGGGGGGCGGGGCTGGGGGGGCCCCTCCCCCCCTCCCTCCCCCTCCCCTTCCCCTCCCCCCCCCGGCTTGAATTGCCCTGAGCCAGCGGATCCGCCCCGCCCCCACCCCGAAATCCCCCCCCCCCGTTAAATTTTTGGGGTCCCCCCCCTTAATCCCGACCCCTCCTCAATTAATTTTGGGGTTTTCTGACCCCCCCACAATGAATTTTTGGGGTTTCCCCCTTAATTCCGACCCCCCCCCCAATTAATTTTGGGGGTTTCTGACCCCCCCCCCAATTAATTTTTGGGGGTTTTTGACTCCCCCCCCAATTAATTTTTGGGGTCCCCCCCCCTTAATTCCGACCCCTCCTCAATTAATTTTGGGGTTTTCTGAACCCCCCCCGTTAATTTTTGGGGGTCTCCCCCTCTCAATTCCAACCCCCTCCTCAATTAATTTTCGCGGTTTGGGACCCCCCCCAAATAATTTTTGGGGTCCCCCCCTTAATTCCGAACCCCCCCCCCCCCAATTAATTTGGGGGGTCCCCGGTATTTAAGGAGCTCCCGATATTTATCGGGGGGTGGTCCCGGTAATTTGGGGGGGGTCCCGGTATTTGAAGAGCTCCGGTATTTGGGGGGGGGTCCCGTTAATTTGGGGGGGGGTCCCGGTAATTTGGGGGGGGTGGTCCCGGTGCCCCCGGTGTGGTCCCGCTATTTGGGGGGTGGTCCCGTTATTTAAATACTCCCGGTATTTATGGGGGGTGGTCCCGGTAATTTGGGGGGGTGGTCCCGCTATTTAATAGCTCCCGTTATTTACGGGGGGGTGGTCCCGGTGCCCCGGGGGGCTCCCGCTATTTAAATACTCCCGTTATTGGGGGGTGGTCCCGGTATTTAAATACTCCCGTTATTGGGGGGTGGTCCCGTTATGGGGGGTGGTCCCGTTATTGGGGGTGGTCCCGCCCCACCCCCGGTCCCGGGGGGCGGCAGGTGCCGCGTGCCCCCCCCGCCCCCCCCCCCGCCGACACCGGACACCGGGGGGGCGGCTCCGGGGGTCCCCGAGGGTCTCGCGCGGGCCGGGGGCGGCCCCGCCAGGGCCCGGCCCCCGCCCGGTTCGGGGTCCCCCCGGAGCCCCCCGCGGCCGGGGGGGGGTCCCGGGGGGGGATAAAAGCGGCCCCGGGGGGGTCCCGGTCCCCACCGCTCCCCCCGCGCCCGGTACCGGCCCGACCCCGACCCGACCCGGCCCCGCCGAGACACCCAGGTAACCCCGGGAGCCCAACCGGGACCCCAATCGGTACCGGGAGCACCGGGACACCCCCCCGGGACCCCAATCGGTACCGGGACCGCCCCCCCCGGGAGCCCAATCGGTACCGGGACCACCGGGACCCCCAACCGGGACCCCAATCGGTACCGGGACCACCGGGACCCCTACCGGGACCACCGGGACACCCCCCCGGGACCCCCCCCGGGACATCCCCGGGACACCCCCCGGACCCCAATCGGTACCGGGAGTATTTAAATATCGGGACCACCCCCCAAATAACCGGGAGCTCCCGGGACCACCGGGACCCCAACCGGGACCCCAATCGGGACCGGGACCGGCCCAGTTGGGACCGGGAGCCTCAGGAAGGGTCGGGACGCCCCCCGGTGTCACCGGGACCGGGATTTGGGACCGGGACCGGGACAGGGACGGGGACCTGACCCCCGCTCGGTGTCACCGGGATTTGGGACTGGAACGGGGACAGGGACAGGGACAGTGGCCTCACCCCCGCTCGGTGTCACCGGGACCGGGATTTGGGACCGGGACCGGAACCGGGACAGGGACAGTGGCCTGACCCCCCGCTCGGTTGTCACCGGGACCGGCACCGGGATTTGGGACTGGAACCGGGACCGGGATCGCGACTGGGAGCGGAATTTGGGACCGGGATGGGGACCTGACCCCCACTCGGTGTCACCGGGACCGGGATTC
This sequence comes from Calcarius lapponicus, assembly GCA_039654755.1. Classification (NCBI taxonomy): domain Eukaryota; kingdom Metazoa; phylum Chordata; class Aves; order Passeriformes; family Fringillidae; genus Calcarius; species Calcarius lapponicus. Next base: position 33,930 of record JBBFKN010000338.1, on the reverse strand, counting down.
GGGACCGGGATTTGGGACAGAGATTCGGGACCGGGACGGGGACAGGGACCGGGCCAGGGACTCAACCGCCCCTCGGTGTCACCGGGACCGGCACCGGGACCGGGACCCGAATCCCCCTCGGTGTCACCGGGACCGGCACCGGGATTCGGGTCCGGGACAGGGACGGGGACCCGACCCCCGCTCGGTGTCACCGGGACCGGGATTCGGGTCCGGAATTCGGGACCGGGACCGGGCCCCGCCCCCCCCCGGGCTATAAATAGCCCCGGCCCGAACAAGGAGCGGAGCGGGGAGGCCACGCCCCCCCGCTGGACACGCCCCCTGTGGGACACGCCCCCTGTAGGACACGCCCCTCTGTAGGACACGCCCCCTCTGTAGGACACGCCCCCTGTAGGACACGCCCCCTGTAGGACACGCCCCCTGTAGGACACGCCCCAGAGCCCCCCCCCCCCGTGTCCCCTGTGCCCTCTCCTGTGGCACGTGGCGCGGTGCCACCCGTGTCACCCGGCTGTCCCCGTGTCCCGCTGTCACCTGTGCCACCTGTGCCACCTGTGTCACCCGGCTGTCCCGGTGTCACCTGTGCCACCTGCGTCACCCGGCTGTCCCCGTGTCCCGGTGTCACCTGTGCCACCCGGCTGTCCCCGTGTCCCGGTGTCACCGGTGTCACCTGTGCCACCCGGCTGTCCCCGTGTCCCGGTGTCACCCGTGTCACCCGGCTGTCCCCGTGTCCCGGTGTCACCTGTGCCACCCGGCTGTCCCCGTGTCCCGGTGTCACCGGTGTCACCTGTGCCACCCGGCTGTCCCGGTGTCACCCGTGTCACCCGGCTGTCCCCGTGTCCCGGTGTCACCTGTGCCACCCGGCTGTCCCCGTGTCCCGCTGTCACCTGTGCCACCTGTGCCACCCGGCCGTCCCCGTGTCACCTGTGTCACCCGGTTGTCCCCGTGTCACCCGTGCCACCTGTGCCACCTGTGCCACCCCGCCGTCCCCGTGTCCCGGTGTCATCTGTGTCACCTGTGTCACCCGGCTGTCCCCGTGTCACCTGTGCCACCCGGCTGTCCCCCGTGTCCCGCTGTCACCTGTCTGTCCCTGCAGGGCCGCCGTGTCCCCAAGGTGTCCCCAAGGTGTCCCCAAGGTGTCCCCATGTCCCTGCAGCGCTGCCATCTCCCCCATGTCCCCCTGTCACCTCACTGTCCCCATGTCCCTGCAGTGCCAGCATGTCCCCGTGTCCCCACAGTGTCCCCATGTCCCTGTGTCCCCATTCCCACCATGTCTGTGATGTTCTCATGATGCCCCCATGATGTCCCCATGGTGTCCCCATGTCCCTGCAGTGCTACCATGTTCCTGTGTCCCCATGGTGTCCCCATGGTGTCCCCATGTCCCCATGTCCCCGCAGTGCCACCATGCCGTTCAGCAACACCCACAACAAGTACAAGCAGAAGTTCTCGGCCGAGGAGGAGATCCCAGACCTGTCCCCATGTCCCCATTCCCATGGTGTCCATGGTGTCCCCATGATGTCCCCATGGTGTCCATGGTGTCCCCAAGGTGTCCCCATGTCCCCGCAGTGCCACCATGCCGTTCAGCAACACCCACAACCAGTACAAGCAGAAGTTCTCGGCCGAGGAGGAGATCCCAGACCTGTCCCCATGTCCCCATGGTGTCCATGATGTTCTCATGGTGTCCCCATGGTGTCCATGGTGTCCCCAAGGTGTCCCCGTGTCCCCGCAGTGCCACCATGCCGTTCAGCAACACCCACAACAAGCACAAGCAGAAGTTCTCGGCCGAGGAGGAGATCCCGGACCTGTCCCCATGATGTCCCCATGATGTCCATGATGTCCCCATGGTGTCCCCATGGTGTCCATGATGTCCCCATGGTGTCCCCATGTCCCCGCAGCGCCACCATGCCGTTCAGCAACACCCACAACAAGTACAAGCAGAAGTTCTCGGCCGAGGAGGAGTTCCCGGACCTGTCCAAGCACAACAACCACATGGCCAAGGTGCTGACGCCGGCGCTCTAACGCCAAGCTGCGCGACAAGGAGACGCCCAGCGGCTTCACCCTCGACGACGTCATCCAGACCGGCGTGGACAACCCCGGTGCGTCCTCAGGGGGGTCCGCAACCCATCCATGGGGTCTCCAGCCCATCCTTGGGGTCCTCAATCCATCCCAGGGGTCTTCAATCCATCCGTGGGGTCCCCAACCCATCCATGGGGTCTTCAAACTGCCCATGGGGTCGCCAACCCACCCAAGAGATCCTCAAATGGTCCATAGGGTCCTCAATCCATCCATGGGGTCCCCAACCCATCCATGGGGTCTCCAGCCCATCCATGGGGTCCTCAATCCATCCATGGGGTCTCCAATCCATCCATGGGGTCCTGAACCCATCCTTGGGGTCCTCAAGCCATCCATGGGGTCTTCAAACTGCCCATGGCGTCCCCAGCCCATCCATGGGGTCCTCAACCCATCCATGGGGTCCTCAATCCATCCATGGGGTCTCCAACCCATCCATGGGGTCCCCAACCCATCCCAGGGGTCTCCAACCCATCCATGGGGTCCCCAAACAACCCCAGGTGTCTCCAGCCCACCTGAGGAGTCCCCAGATGTTCTATGGGGTCCTCAGCCCATCCATGGGGTCTCCAAACTGACCATGGGGTCCCCAACCCATCCCAGGGGTCCTCAACCCATCCATGGGGTCCTCAACCCATCCATTGGGTCTCCAGCCCATCCTTGGGGTCCTCAACCCATCCAAGGGGTCCCCAAATGTTCTATGGGGTCCCCAACCCATCCCAGGGGTCCTCAACCCATCCATGGGGTCCTCAATCCATCCATGGGGTCTCCAGCCCATCCAAGGGGTCCCCAACCCATCCATGGGGTCTCCAACCCATCCATGGGGTCCCTGACCTGTACATGGGACCAGAGACCCCTCCCCAGGTCCCAGTGCCCCATCCCAGTCCCAGACTGGTCCCAGTGACCCCCAGTGACCCCCAGTGACCTCCAGTGACCCCCGGTGTCCCCCCGGTGTCCCCAGGCCACCTGTTCATTGTGACCATGGCCGGGTACGAGGAGTCCCATGGCCAACCCCAGTCCCATACTGGTCCCAGTAGCCCATCCCAGTCCCAGACTGGTCCCGGTGACCCCCAGTGACCCCCGGTGTCCCCGGTGACCCCCGGTGTCCCCAGGCCACCTGTTCATCATGACCATGGCCGGTGACGAGGAGTCCCATGGCCAACCCCAATCCCAGTCACAATCCCAGTCACTATCCCAGTCCCATACTGGTCCCAGTGCCCCGTGCCAGTCCCAGACTGGTCCCAGTGACCCCCGGTGTCCCCGGTGTCCCCAGGCCACCCGTTCATCATGACCGTGGCTGGTGACGAGGAGTCCCACAGCCAACCCCAATCCCAACCCCAATCCCAGTCCCGTACTGGTCCCATACTGGTCCCAGTGCCCCATCCCAGTCCCAGACTGGTCCCAGTGACCCCCAGTGACCCCTGGTGTCCCCCCTGGTGTCCCCAGGCCACCCGTTCATCATGACCGTGGCCAGGGACGAGGAGTCCCATGACCAACCCCAATCCCAACCCCAATCCCAGTCACAATCCCAGTCCTGTACTGGTCCCAGTGCCCCATGCCAGTCCCATACTGGTCCCAGTGACCCCCAGTGACCCCCAGTGACCCCCAGTGACCCCCAGTGACCCCCAGTGACCCCCGGTGTCCCCAGGCCACCCGTTCATCATGACCGTGGGCTGCGTGGCCGGGGACGAGGAGTCCCACGGCCAATCCCAACCCCAATCCCAATCCCAGTCACTATCCCAGTCTCATACTGGTCCCATACTGGTCCCAGTGCCCCATCCCAGTCCCAGACTGGTCCCAGTGACCCCTGGTGACCCCCGGAGACCCCCGGTGACCCCCGGTGTCCCCAGGCCACCCGTTCATCGTGACCATGGCCAGGGATGAGGAGTCCCATGGCCAACCCCAATCCCAATCCCAATCCCAATCCCAGTCCCATAGTGGTCCCATACTGGTCCCAGTGCCCCATGCCAGTCCCAGACTGGTCCCAGTGACCCCCAGTGACCCCCAGTGACCCCAGGTGTCCCCAGTGACCCCCGGTGTCCCCCCTGGTGTCCCCAGGCCACCCGTTCATCATGACCGTGGCCGGTGATGAGGAGTCCCACAGCCAACCCCAATCCCAATCCCAGTCCCGTACTGGTCCCAGACTGGTCCCAGTGACCCCCAGTGACCCCCAGTGACCCCCGGTGACCCCCAGTGACCCCCGGTGTCCCCCCCGGTGTCCCCAGGCCACCCGTTCATCATGACCGTGGCCGGTGATGAGGAGTCCCACAGCCAACCCCAATCCCAATCCCAGTCCCATACTGGTCCCAGACTGGTCCCAGTGCCCCGTCCCAGTCCCAGACTGGTCCCAGTGTCCCCCAGTGACCCCAGTGTCCCCCAGTGACCCCCAGTGACCCCCAGTGACTCCCGGTGTCCCCCCGGTGTCCCCAGGCCACCCGTTCATCATGACCGTGGGCTGCGTGACCGGGGACAAGGAGTCCCATGGCCAACCCCAATCCCAGTCCCATCCCAGTCCCATACTGGTCCCACACTGGTCCCAGTGTCCCCAGTGACCCCCGGTGTCCCCGGTGTCCCCCCGGTGTCCCCAGGCCACCCGTTCATCATGACCGTGGGCTGCGTGGCCGGGGACGAGGAGTCCCATGGCCAATCCCAATCCCAGTCCCAATCCCAGTCCCATACTGGTCCCAGTGACCCCAGTGACCCCCAGTGACCCCCAGTGACCCCCAGTGACCCCCGGTGTCCCCCAGTGTCCCCAGGCCACCCGTTCATCATGACCGTGGCTGGTGACGAGGAGTCCCATGGCCAACCCCAATCCCAACCCCAATCCCAGTCCCATACTGGTCCCATACTGGTCCCAGTGCCCCATCCCAGTCCCAGACTGGTCCCAGTGACCCCCAGTGACCCCCAGTGACCCCCAGTGACCCCCGTTGTCCCCGGTGTCCCCAGGCCACCCGTTCATCATGACCGTGGGCTGCGTGGCCGGGGACGAGGAGTCCTACGAGGTCTTCAAGGAGCTCTTTGACCCCGTGATCCAGGACAGGCACGGCGGCTACAAACCCACGGACAAGCACCGCACCGACCTCAACCACGAGAACCTCAAGGTCAGGGGGGGGGGACCCCGAAATTTGGGGGGGGTCCCCAAAATCCAGGGGGTCCCCGAAATTTGGGAGAATCCCTAAAGGTCTCAGGAGGGCAGGGAAGGGGTGACAGGGCCACCACGGGGTGACAGGGCCACCATGGGGTGACACAAACCCACGGACAAGCACCGCACCGACCTCAGCCATGAGAACCTCAAGGTCTGGGGGGACCCCGAAATTTGGGGGGGTCCCGAAATTTTAGAGGGGTCCCCAAAATTTGGGAGAGTCCCTAAAGGTCTCAGGAGGGCAGGGAAGGGGTGACAGGGCCACCACAGGGTGACACAAACCCACGGACAAGCACCGCACTGACGTCAACCACGAGAACCTCAAGGTCAGGGGGACCCCAAAATTTTGGGGGGTCCCGAAATTTTTGGGGGTCCCGAAAATTTGGGGGGGTCCCCAAAATCTCAAGGGGGTCCCCAGAGGTCTCACAAGGGCAGGGAAGGGGTGACAGGGCCACCACAGGGTGACAGGGCCACCATGGGGTGACACAAACCCACAAACAAGCACCGCACCGACCTCAACCACGAGAACCTCAAGGTGGGGGGACCCCGAAATTTGGGGGGGTTCCCAAAATCCAGGGGGTCCCCGAAATTTGGGAGAGGCCCTAAAGGTCTCAGGAGGGCAGGGAAGGGGTGACAGGGCCACCACGGGGTGACACAAACCCACGGACAAGAACCGCACCGACCTCAACCACGAGAACCTCAAGGTCAGGGGGACCCCAAAATTTCGGGGGTCCCCAAACTTTGGGAGGGGTCCCCAAAATTTGAGGGGTCCCCAAAAGTTGGGGGAGGTCCCCAAAGGTCTCAGGAGGGCAGGGAAGGGCCACCAGGGGGTGACACCACAAAGCCACCTCAGAAGGGTTCGGGGAGATTTTTGAGGGGGATATTTTGCGGTTTTTGGGGGGATATTTTTGGGGTGATTTTGGGGTATTTTTGGGGTGAATTTGGGGTACTTTTGGGGTGATTTTGGGGGATTTTTGGGGTGTCCCTGACTGTATTTTTGGGGTTCCCCAGGGCGGGGAGGACCTGGACCCCAAGTACGTGCTGAGCAGCGCAGCCGTGTCACAGGGGGGATATTTTGGGGATATTTTGGGTGATATTTGGGTTATTTTTAGCGGAATTTTTGGAGGTTTTTTGGGGTGATTTTTGGGGATATTTTTGGGGTGATTTTGGGATATTTTTGGGGTGTTTTTGGGGTGCAGGGCGGGGAGGACCTGGACCCCAAGTACGTGCTGAGCAGCGCAGCCGTGTCACAGGGGGGATATTTTGGGTGATATTTTGGGGATATTTGGGTTGTTTTGAACGGAATTTTTTTGAGGATTTTTGGGGTGATTTTGGGGTGATTTTGGAGTGATTTTGGGGTGATTTTGGGGTTCCCCAGGGCGGGGAGGACCTGGACCCCAAGTACGTGCTGAGCAGTGCAGCCGTGTCACAGGGGGGATATTTTGGGTGATATTTTGGGGATATTTGGTTATTTTTAACGGAATTTTTGGAGGATTTTTGGGGTGATTTTGGGGGTATTTTGGGGTGATTTTGGGGTATTTTTGGGGTGATTTTGGGGTATTTTTGGGGCGCAGGGCGGGGAGGACCTGGACCCCAAGTACATGCTGAGCAGCGCAGCCGTGTCACAGGGGGGATATTTTGGGTGATATTTTGGGGGATATTTGGGTTATTTTGAACGGAATTTTTTGAGGATTTTTGGGACATTTTTGGGGTGATTTTGGGGTGTTTTTTGGGGCGCAGGGCGGGGAGGACCTGGACCCCAAGTACATGCTGAGCAGCACAGCTGTGTCACAGGGGGGATATTTTGGGTGATATTTTGGGTGATATTTGGGTTGTTTTGAACGGAATTTTTTGAGGATTTTTGGGGTGGTTTTGGGATATTTTTGGGGTGATTTGGGGGTGTTTTTGGGGCGCAGGGCGGGGAGGACCTGGACCCCAAGTACGTGCTGAGCAGCGCAGCCGTGTCACAGGGGGGATATTTTGGGTGATATTTTGGGGATATTTGGGTTATTTTTAGCGGAATTTTTTGAGGATTTTTGGGACATTTTTGGGGTGATTTTGGGGTATTTTTGGGGTTCCCCAGGGCGGGGAGGACCTGGACCCCAAGTACGTGCTGAGCAGCGCAGCCGTGTCACAGGGGGGATATTTTGGGTGATATTTTGGGTATATTTGGGTCATTTTGAACGGAATTTTTTGAGGATTTTTGGGGTATTTTTGGGGTGATTTGGGGGTGATTTTGGGGTGTTTTTGGGGCGCAGGGCGGGGAGGACCTGGACCCCAAGTACGTGCTGAGCAGCCGCGTGCGCACTGGCCGCAGCATCAAGGGCTACTCGCTGCCCCCGCACTGCAGCCGCGGCGAGCGCCGCGCCATCGAGAAGCTGTCAGTCACCGGTGAGGGGCGGGGCTTCAGGGGGCGGGGCCTGAGGGGGCGGGGCCTGGTGGGCGTGGCCTGAGGGGGAGGGGGTGGGCGGGTTAAATTGGATTGGGTGCGGTCAGGGAATGGTTGGGTGTGGTCGGAATTTGGGCGGAGACGGAGCGGGGTGTGGTCATGGGCGTGGTTAGAAATGGGTGTGGCCAATGTGGGCGTGGCCTGGATGGATTTGGGATGGATTCGGGATGAATTTAGGACGGATTTGGGTTGGATTTGGGATGGATTTGGGATGGATTTGGGATGAATTCAGGATGAATTTAGGATGGTTTCGGGATGGATTTGGGATGAATTCGGGATGGATTTGGGGCGGATTTGGGACAGGTGGGCACATCCAATCTTGGGTGTGGCTTGGGCGTGCCCAGTCCCTCTGGGGTGTGTCCTGGGCGTGTCCTGGTGCGGTTTTGGGATTAATTTGGGATGGATTTGGGATGGATTTGGGACGGATGGGCGTGTCCTGGGCGTGTCCCGGGCGTGTCCTGGTGCGGTTTTGGGATGGATTCGGGATGGATGGGCGTGTCCTGGGTGTGTCCTGGGTGTGTCCTGGGCGTGTCCAGGTGGGGCTTTGGGATTAATTTGGGATTAATTTGGGATGGATTTGGGATGGATGGGTGTGTCCAGTCCATCCTGGGCGTGTCCTGGGCGTGTCCCGGGCGTGTCCTGGGCGTGTCCTGGTGCAGTCTGGGGATAGAATTGGGATGGATTTGGGGTGGATTTGGGATGGATTCGGGATGGATGGGCATGTCCAGTCTGGGTTGGGTGTGTCCCGGGCGTGTCCTGGGCGTGTCCAGGTGCAGTTTTGGGATGGATTTGGGATGGATTTGGGATTAATTTGGAGTGGATTTGGGATGGATTTGGGATGGATGGGTGTGTCCAGCCCATCCTGGACGTGTCCCGGGCGTGTCCCGGGCGTGTCCCGGGCGTGTCCCGGGCGTGTCCCGGGCGTGTCCCGGGTGTGTCCCGGGCGTGTCCTGGTGTGGTTTTGGGATGGATTTGGGATGGATGGGCGTGTCCAGTCCATCCTGGGCGTGTCCCGGGCGTGTCCCGGGCGTGTCCTGGTGTGGATTTGGGTCGGATTTGGGACGGATGGGCGTGTCCCGGGCGTGTCCCGGCCTCACCCCGGTTCTGACGGCCCCCGCAGCCCTGAACAGCCTGGACGGGGAGTTCAAGGGCCGCTACTACCCGCTGAAGGCCATGACGGAGCAGGAGCAGCAGCAGCTCATTGATGACCACTTCCTGTTCGACAAGCCCGTGTCCCCCCTGCTGCTGGCCTCGGGCATGGCCCGCGACTGGCCCGACGCCCGCGGCATCTGGTGCGCACCTGGGGCACCTGGCACACCTGGGGGGCACCTGGGGGCACCTGGGGGGCACCTGGGCACACCTGGGCACACCTGGGCATACCTGGGGGGCACCTGGGGGGCACCTGGGGGGTGTTTGGGGGCACCTGGGCGGTGTTTGGGGGCACCTTGGGGGGTTTTGGGGCAGTTGGGGGCACCTGGTGACACCTAGGAGGTTCCTGAGGGGTTTCTGGGGGCACCTGGGGGCACCTGGCACACCTGGGGGATGTTTGGAGGGGTCCTTGGGCGGGTTTTCGGGCACCTTGTGGCACCTGGGAGGTTCCTGAGGGGTTTTTGGGGGCACCTGCGGACACCTGGGGGTACCTGGGGGGTGTTTGGGGGGGTTCTTGGGTGGGTTTTGGGGCACCTTGTGGCACCTGGGAGGTTCCTGAGGGGTTTTTCGGGGCACCTGAGGAGCACCTTTTGGCACTTGGGGGGCACCTGGGGGGTGTTTGGGGGGCACCTGGGGGCTGGGGGACAAGCCCGTGTCCCCCCTGCTGCTGGCCTCGGGCATGGCCCGCGACTGGCCCGACGCCCGCGGCATCTGGTGCGCACCTGGGGCACCTGGGGCACCTGGGGGGCACCTGGGGGGTGTTTGGGGGGCACCTGGGGGGCACCTGGGGGGTGTTTGGGGGGTCCTTGGGGGGTTTTGGGGCACCTTGTGGCACCTGGGAGGTTCCTGAGGGGTTTCTGGGGGCACCTGGGGGCACCTGGCACACCTGGGCACACCTGGGGGGTGTTTAGGGCACACCTGGGCACACCTGGGGGATGTTTGGAGGGGTTCTTGGGCGGGTTTTGGGGCACCTTGTGGCACCTGGGAGGTTCCTGAGGGGTTTTGGGGGACACCTGGGGACACCTGGGCACACCTGGTGGGCACCTGGGGGCACCTGGGGGGTTCTTAGGGGGTTCCTGGGGGCAGTTTGGGGCACCTGGGGGACACCTGGGGGACACCTGGGGGGACCTTGTGGCACCTGGACGGTACCTGGGGGGTTCTTTGGGACACTTTGGGGCACCTGGGGGTACCTGAGGGGTCCTTGGGGACACTTTGGGGCACCTGGATGGTACCTGGGAGGTTCCTGAGGGATTTTTGGGGGGACCTTGTGGCACCTGGGGGTACCTGTGGGGTTTTTGGGGACACTTTGGGGCACCTGGACGGTACCTGTGGGGTTTTTGGGGACACTTTGGGGCACCTGGGGGCACCTGGGGGTACCTGGGGGGTCCCTGGGGACACTTTGGGGCACCTGGGGGCACCTGGGGGTACCTGGGGGGTCCCTGGGGACACTTTGGGGCACCTGGGGGCACCTGGGAGGTTCCTGAGGGATTTTTGGGGGCACCTGGGGGCACCTGGGGGTACCTGAGGGTCCTTGGGGACACTTTGGGGCGCCTGGGCGGCTCTGGGGGTACCTGGGGACATTCTGGGGCACCTGGGCGGCTCTGGGGGTGCCCCCCCGATGTCCCCCCGATGTCCCCTGAGCGTCCCCCGGGTGTCCCCGCAGGCACAACGACAACAAGACGTTCCTGGTGTGGGTGAACGAGGAGGATCACCTGCGCGTCATCTCCATGGAGAAGGGCGGGCAACATGAAGGAGGTGTTCCGGCGCTTCTGCGTCGGCCTCAAGAAGGTCAGGAGGGACATTTGGGGACACCTGGGGACACTTGGGGACAGCTGGGGACATTTGGGGACATTTGGGGTCACAGGGGGATTTGGGGTCACATCTCCATGGAGAAGGCAGGGACATGCAGGAGGTGTTCCGGCGCTTCTGCGTCGGCCTCAAGAAGGTCAGGAGGGACATTTGGGGACATTTGGGGACATTTGGGGGACACCTGGGGGACACTGAGGGTTTGGGGACATCTGGAAGATTTGGGGACACGGAGGGTTTGGGGTCACATCTCCATGGAGAAGGGGGAACATGCAGGAGGTGTTCTGGTGCATCGGCCTCAAGGAGGTCTGGGGGACATCTGGGGACACCTGGGGACAGCTGGGGACATTTGGGGACACTGAGGGTTTGGGGACACTGAGGGTTTGGGGTCACAGGGGGATTTGGGGTCACATCTCCATGGAGAAGGGCGGCAACATGAAGGAGGTGTTCCGGCGCTTCTGCGTCGGCCTCAAGAAGGTCAGGAGGGACACTTGGGGACATTTGGGGACATTTGGGGACACCTGGGGACAGCTGGGGACATTTGGGGACACCTGGGGACACTGAGGGTTTGGGGTCACATCTCCATGGAGAAGGCAGGGACATGCAGGAGGTGTTCCGGTGCTTCTGCGTCGGCCTCAAGAAGGTCAGGAGGGACATTTGGGGACATTTGGGGACACCTGGGGACACCTGGGGACACTGAGGGCTTGGGGACATCTGGGGGATTTGGGGACACTGAGGGTTTGGGGACATGGAGATGTTTGGGGATGGAGCAGTTTTGGGGTCACATCTCCATGGAGAAGGGGGGAACATGCAGGAGGTGTTGGTCTCAAGGTCAGGAGGGTCCTGAGGTGTCCTAAGGGTGTTGGGGACATTTTGGGGACATTTGGGGACACCTGGGGGACATGGAGGGTTTGGGGTCACAGGGGGATTTGGGGACACTGAGGGTTTGGGGACATGGAGGGTTTGGGGACACCTGGGGACATTTGGGGACACCTGGGGGACACAGAGGGTTTGGGGTCACAGGGGGATTTGGGGTCACATCTCCATGGAGAAGGCACCAACATGCAGGAGGTGTTCCGGCGCTTCTGAGTCGGCCTCAAGAAGGTCAGGGGGACACTTGGGGACACCTGGGGACATTTGGGGGACAGGTGACACTTTGGGAACAAGGAGAGCTTTGGGCACAGGTGACATTTGGGACCAAGGAGGATTTCGGGGACAGGTGTGGCTTTGGGGACAAGGAGAGCTTTTGGGCACAGGTGACATTTGGGGACATTGAGGGGATCTGGAGACAGGGAGAACTTCGGGGACAGGTGTGGCTCTGGGGACAGGTGACGTTTGGGGACAAGGAGAGCTTTTGGGCACAGGTGGCACTTTGGGGACAGGTGGCACTTTGAGAACAAGGAGAACCTTGGGGACAGGTGACATTTGGGGACATTGAGGGGATCTGGAGACAGGGAGAACTTCGGGGACAGGTGACATTTGGGGACCGGTGACATTTGGGCACAGGTGACATCTGGGGACAAGGAGAACTTTTGGGGACAGGTGACCTTTGGGGACAGGTGACCTTTGAAGACGTTGAGGTGACATTTGAGGTGCCACCAACAACGCTGAGCACCCCAGGTGTGCCCTGGGCATTCCCCAGGTGTTCCCCAGGTGTTCCCCAGGTGTTCCCCAGGTGTTCCCCAACTTTTGGGGACAGGGAGAACTTTGGGGACAGGTGTGGCTTTGGGGACAGGAGTAACATTTAGGCACAGGTGGCACTTGAGGACATTGAGGTGACATTTGAGGACATTGAGGTGACCTTTGAGGACATTGAGGTGACATTTGAGGACGTTGAGGTGGCATTTGAGCTGCCAACAACAACGCTGAGCACCCCAGGTGTGCCCTGGGCGTTCCCCAGGTGTTCCCCAGGTGTTCCCCAACTTTTGGGGACAGGGAGAACTTTTGGGGACAGGTGACCTTTGAAGATGTTGAGGTGACATTTGAGGACATTGGGGTGACATTTGAGGACGTTGAGGTGACATTTGAGGACGTTGAGGTGGCATTTGAGGACATTGAGGTGGCATTTGAGGACATTGAGGTGACATTTGAGGTGCCATCAACAACCCTGAGCACCCCAGGTGTGCCCTGGGCGTTCCCCAGGTGTTCCCCAGGTGTTCCCCAGGTGTTCCCCAGGTGTTCCCCAGGTGTTCCCTCACCGGCCCCAGGTGCCACCACCGCCCCGACGTCCCCAACCTTTGTCCCCCGTGTGTCCCCAGATCGAGGAGATCTTCAAGAAGGCCGGGCACCCGTTCATGTGGACGGAGCACCTGGGCTACATCCTCACCTGCCCGTCCAACCTGGGCACGGGGCTGCGCGGCGGCGTCCACGTGCGCCTGCAGCACCTCAGCCAGCACCCCAAGTTCGAGGAGATCCTCAAGCGCCTGCGCCTGCAGAAACGCGGCACAGGTGGGCGCCCGGAGCACCTGGGAGGGGTGGGACACCCCAAAGTCACCTGGGATGGGCGGGGAGATCCCAAAATTCACCTGGGAGGGGTGGGACACCCCAAAATTCACCTGGGATGGGCAGGGAGATCCCCAAAGTCACCTGGGATGGGCAGGGAGATCCCCAAAGTTCACCTGGGTGGTGGAATTCCATCCCAAAATTCACCTGGGTGGAGAAATTCCATCCCCAAAATTCACCTGGGGTGGGTGGGAAGATCCTCAAAATTCACCTGGGTGGTGGAATTCCATCCTCGAGCTCACCTGGGTGGAGAAATTCCATCCCCAAAATTGACCTGAGGGGCAAAATCCTATCCCAAAATTCACCTGGGATGGGCGGAGTGATCCCCAAAATTTACCTGGGGGGGGAACAGCCCCAAAGTCACCTCAGCCAGCACCCCAAGTTCGAGGAGATCCTCAAGCGCCTGCGCCTGCAGAAACGCGGCACAGGTGGGCGCCCGGAGCACCTGGGAGGGGTGGGACACCCCAAAATTCACCTGGGATGGGTGGGGACACCCCAAAATTCACCTGGGAGGGGTGGGACACCCCAAAATTCACCTGGGATGGGCGGGGAGATCCCCAAAGTCACCTGGGATGGGCGGGGACACCCCAAAGTCACCTGGGATGGGCGGGGAGATCCCCAAAGTTCACCTGGGTGGGGAGAATTCCATCCCAAAATTCACCTGGGTGGGGAGAAATTCCATCCCAAAATTCACCTGGGATGGGCGGGGAGATCCCAAAATTCACCTGGGTGGTGAAATTCCATCCCCAAAATTGACCTGAGGGGCAAAATGCCATCCCAAAATTCACCTGGGATGGGCGGAGAGATCCCAAAATTCACCTGGGTGGGAGAATTCCATCCCAAAATTCACCTGGGATGGGCGGGGAGATCCCAAAATTCACCTGGGGGGGAAATAGGGACAGCCCCAAAGTCACCTGAGGCAGCGCCCCAAGTTCGAGGAGATCCTCAAGCGCCTGCGCCGGCAGAAACGCGGCACAGGTGGGCGCCCGGAGCACCTGGGAGGGGTCCCAAAGTCACCTGGGTGATGAAATTCCATCCCAAAATTGACCTGGGTGGTGGAATTCCATCACCAAGTTCACCTCGGTGGAGAAATTCCACCCCAAAATTGACCTGGGACGGGGCGAGGACACCCCAAAGCCACCTGAGGAGGGGACAGGGACACCCCAAATCGGCCCAGGAGAGGGACCCCATGGGGGACCTGATGGTCCAGGGGTGGTCAGGAGCGTCCTGGCTGTCCGTGGCTCAATGACCCCCCCCAGTCTGTCTGTCCGTCCGTCTGTCCGTCCGCGCAGGCGGGGTGGACACGGCCATGGTGGCACTGTCAGACTCTGGATGGTCAGTGGGTGGTCAGTGGGGTCTGGGGGTCTCCTGGCTGTCCGTGGCTGTCTGTGCCTCACTGACCCCCATCTGTCCGTCCATCTGTCTGTCCAGGCGGGGTGGACACGGCCACGGTGGGACCGTGGCGCCATCAGACACTGGATGGACAGGGGATGGTCAATGGGTGGTCAATGGGTGGTCAGTGGGGTCTGGGGTGTCCATGGCTGTCCTTGGCTCACTGACCCCCATCTGTCCGTCCGTCCGTCCGTCTGTCTGCGCAGGCAGGGCGGACATGGCCGCGGTGGCACCATCAGACCCTGGATGGTCAGGGGATGGTCAATGGGCGGTCAGTGGGTGGTCAGTGGGGTCTGGGGGTCTCCTGGCTGTCCGTGGCTGTCCGTGCCTCACTGACCCCCATCTGTCCGTCCGTCTGTCCGTCCAGGCGGGGTGGACACGGCCACGGTGGGACCGTGGCACCGTCAGACCCTGGATGGACAGTGGGTGGTCAATGGGTGGTCAATGGGTGGTCAATGAGTGGTCAGCGGTCTCCTGGCTGTCCGTGCCTGTCTGTGCCTCACTGACCCCCATCTGTCCGTCTGTCTGTCCACGCAGGCGGGGTGGACACGGCCGCGATGGGGCCATTGAGCGCTGGGGATGGCCAGGAGTGGACAGTGGGTGGTCAATGGGTGGTCAGCGGTCTCCTGGCTGTCCGTGGCTGTCCGTGCCTCACTGACCCCCATTTCTCTGTCCATCCGTCCGTCTGTCCGTCCAGGCGGGGTGGACACGGCCGCGGTGGCACCGTGGCACCATCAGACCGTGGATGGACAGTGGGTGGTCAATGAGTGGTCAATGGGCGGTCAATGGGTGGTCAGCGGTCTCCTGGCTGTCTGTGGCTCTCCATGTCTCACTGACCGCCATCTGTCTGTCCGTCTGTCCGTCTGTCTGTCTGTCCAGGCGGGGTGGACACGGCCATGGTGGGACCGTGGCACCATCAGACCCTGGATGGACAGTGGGTGGTCAATGGATGGTCAATGGGTGGTCAATGGGTGGTCAGCGGTCTCCTGGCTGTCCGTGCCTCACTGACCCCCATCTCTCTGTCCGTCCGTCCGTCTGTCTGTCCAGGCGGGGTGGACACGGCCGCGGTGGGACCGTGGCACCACCAGGCAATGGATGGACAGGGGATGGTCAGGGGATGGTCAGGCGGTGGTCAGGGGTGGTCAATGAGTGGTCAGTGGGGTCCTGGGGGTCTCCTGGCTGTCCGTGCCTGTCCGTGCCTCACTGACCCCCATCTGTCCGTCCGTCTGTCTGTGCAGGCAGGGTGGACACGGCCGCGGTGGCACCATCAGACCCTGGATGGTCAATGGGTGGTCAATGAGTGGTCAATGGGTGGTCAGCGGTCTCCTGGCTGTCCTTGGCTCACTGACCCCCATCTGTCCGTCCGTCTGTCCGTCTGTCTGTCCAGGCGGGGTGGACACGGCCGCGGTGGCACCATCAGACAGGGGATGGTCAGGGGGTGGTCAGTGGGTGGTCAATGAGTGGTCAATGGGTGGTCAATGGGTGGTCAGCGGTCTCCTGGCTGTCCGTGCCTCACTGACCCCCATTTCTCTGTCCATCTGTCCGTCTGTCTGTCCAGGCGGGGTGGACACGGCCGTGATGGCACCGTGGCACCACCAGGCAATGGATGGACAGTGGGTGGTCAGGGGTGGTCAGGGGTGGTCAATGAATGGTCAGTGCGGTCTGGGCTGTCCGTGCCTGTCCGTGCCTCACTGACCCCCATCTGTCCGTCCGTCCATCCATCTGTCCAGGCGGGGTGGACACGGCCGCGGTGGCACCGTGGTGCCATCAGACCCTGGATGGACAGGGGATGGTCAATGGGCGGTCAGTGGGGTCTGGGGGTCTCCTGGCTGTCCGTGCCTCACTGACCCCCATCTGTCCGTCCGTCTGTCCGTGCAGGCGGGGGTGGACACGGCCGTGGTGGCACCGTGGCGCCGTCAGACCCTGGATGGAGAGTGGGTGATCAATGGGTGGTCAATGGGTGGTCACTGGGGTCTGGGGTGTCCATGCCTGTCCGTGCCTCACTGACCCCCATTTCTCTGTCCATCCGTCCGTCCGTCTGTCTGTCCAGGCGGGGTGGACACGGCCGTGGTGGCGCCATCAGACCCTGGATGGACGGGGTGGTCAATGAGTGGTCAATGAGTGGTCAATGGGTGGTCAGCGGTGTCCTGGCTGTCCGTGCCTCACTGACCCCCATCTGTCCGTCTGTCCGTCCGTCCAGGCGGGGTGGACACGGCCGCGGTGGGCGCCGTCTTCGACATCTCCAACGCCGACCGCCTGGGCTTCTCGGAGGTGGAGCAGGTGCAGATGGTGGTGGACGGCGTCAAGCTCATGGTGGAGATGGAGAAGAAGCTGGAGCAGAAGCAGCCCATCGACGACATGATCCCGGCCCAGAAATAGGGCGGGGGGGCGCCGCGGGGACCCCCCGAGCCCCCCCAGAGCCTCCCGAGGGGCGGGGGCGCCGCGGGGACCCCCCGGGATCCCCCCCAGGATCCCCCCCGGGATCCCCCCGGAGCGGCCCCAATAAACGCTGCTGGTCCCGGCCGCGCTCGCTGCTCATTTGGGGAGGGGGGCGACGCCGAATTTGGGGGTCCCAGAAACTTCACAGCGACCCCCGCATCCCCCAAGGGTCCCTCTGGAGCTCCTGGGGACCCCAAAATCTCCCCCAGACCCCAACAGTGACCCCCGGGGACCCCCCAGAACCCCCCCAATAATGACCCCAACATGGTCGGGCTGTGACAATTTGGGGAGGGGGTGAGGCCAATTTGACCCCCCCAAACCCCCAATTTCCCCCCAAAAAATTCCTTTTTTCCCCTCAATTCCCAAACCCCATTTTCCCCCAAAAAACCCCCATTTCCCCACCAAGAAAATCCCATTTTTCCCCACAAAATCCCATTTTTTTCCTAAAGAAACCCCATTTTCCCCAACGCCCATTTTCTCCCATAAAACCCCATTTTCCCCAAAAAATTCCATTTTTTCGCCTAAATCCCCTCTTTCCCCCCCCAAACCCCATTCTCCCCCTCCCAAACCCCATTCCCCCCCAGAAAAACTTCATTTTTCCCTATAAAATCCCATTTTTCCCCCAAAAACCCCAATTTTTCCTCCTCCCAAATCCCTTTTTTTCCCCAAAATTCCCTTTTTTTCCCCCAAAATTCCCTTTTTTTCCCCCAAAATTCCCTTTTTTTCCCCAAAATTCCCTTTTTTCCCCCCAAATTCCCTTTTTTTCCCAAAAATTCCCATTTTTTTCCCCAAGCAAGGGGAGGGACTCGGAGGTTTGGATTTTTTTTGGGGCTGCTGCTCAGGAATTTGGGGTTTCGGGGGTTCCGATTTTCCCTTTATTCCAACAAATCCCTGGAATGTAAAAAAAAAACCCTCCCCAAATTATTCCGAACCCCAAAATCGCCTCGATTGGACCCAAAAATCACAAATCCCCCCCTCCCCCCAAAATCACACAAACACGGGGGGGTGGGGACCCCAAAAAAACCACAAAAAACCACAAAAACCCCACCAAAAACACCAAAAAAAGCCCTCAAAAAACCCCAAAACCCCCCAAAAATCCGGGTGGGAAAAGGGGGGGGATGTCCCAAATTTTTAGGATTTATTTTTATTATTTTTTGGAGGGTTTTTTGAGGATTTTTAGGTTTTTTTCCCCACCCACTCTTCCCCCAAAATTCCATTTATTCCCTACAAAAATCACTAAAAATCAGTGTCAGGAGTGGCTCAGGGAGGGGGATTTTGGGTATTTTTGGGGGTATTTTTTATATTTTTGGGGGGGATTTTTAAATTTTTTTTTTGAGATTTTTAGGTGGTTTTTTTGGTGTATTTTTTGGAAGTTTTTTTGAGCTTTTTTTAGGGTTTTTTCCCCACCCACCCTCCCCCAAAATTCCATTTATTCCCTACAAAAATCACAAAAAATCAGTGTCAGGATTGGGCAGCTGGGGGGGTACCCGGGGGTTATTTTGGGGGGATTTTTGTGGATTTTTTGGGGTTTTTTTGGGGACCCTGAATCCCCTCCCACCCTCCCCCAAAATTCCATTTATTCCCTACAAAAATCACTAAAAAATCACTGTCAGGAGCGGGCAGCTGGGGGGGTACCCGGGGGTTATTTTTGGGGGATTTTTGTGGATTTTTTGGGCTATTTTGGGGTTTTTTAAGGACCCTGGATCCCCACCCACCCTCCCCCAAAATTCCATTTATTCCCTACAAAAATCACTCGGAAGCGGCGCATGGACGATTGGCAGCAGCTCTCGGCCAGGGGCGCTTTGGGCCGTTTTTGTGGATTTCCCGGGGCGGTTTTTGGGGTGATTTCGGGCGGTTTTGGGGCTCTCAGGCCGGGTACGGCTCCTTCATCAGGCACTCGCGGTCGTCGCCGCCGGCGGCTCCCGGCGCTCGCGGCTTCGGGCGGCAGCGGCTCCGGGCCAGGCTCAGCCCCGCGGCCACCGCGGCGCCCAGGGCCACCAGGGCCACCAGAACGGCCCCTGGGGGGACAAAACCGGGTCAGGGACACCCCAAAATGGGGACAGGAATGGGGACAGGGACACCCAGGCTCAGCCCTGCGGCCACCGCCGCGCCCAGGGCCACCAGGGCCACCAAAACGGCCCCTGGGGGAACAAAACGGGGTCAAAATGGGGACAGGGACACCCCGAAATGGGGACAGGGACACCCAGGCTCAGCCCCGCGGCCGCCGCGGCGCCCAGGGCCACCAGGGCCACCAAAACGGCACCTGGGGACAGAAACGGGGTCAAAATGGGGACAGGGACACCCCAAAATGGGGACAGGAATGGGGACAGGGACACCCCGAAATGGGGACAGGGACACCCCAAATGGGGACAAAAACGGGGACAGGGACACCCCTAAATGGGGACAGGAATGGGGATCAGGAACACCCCCAAAATGGGGACAGGGACACCCTGAAATGGGGACAGGGACACCCTGAAATGGGGACAGGGACACCCCGAAATGGGGACAGGAATGGGGACAGGGACACCCCAAAATGGGGACAGGGACACCCAGGCTCAGCCCCGCGGCCACCGCGGCACCCAGGGCCACCAGGGCCACCAAAACGGCCCCTGGGGACAGAAACGGGGTCAGGGACACCCGGAATGGGGACAGGGACGTCCTGAAATGGGGACAGGAATGGGGACAGGAATGGGGACAGGGACACCCCAAAATGGGGACAGGGACACTCCAAAATGGGGACAGGGACACCCAGGCTCAGCCCCGCGGCCGCCGCGGCGCCCAGGGCCACCAGCGCCACCAGGACCAGCCCTGGGGACACAAACGGAGTCAGGGACACCCCAAAATGGGGACAGGAATGGGGACAGGGACACCCAGGCTCAGCCCCGCGGCCGCCGCGGCGCCCAGGGCCACCAGGGCCACCAAAACGGCCCCTGGGGGGACAAACAGGGTCAGGGACACCCCAAAATGGGGACAAAAACGGGGTGAGAGACACCCCAAAATGGGGACAGGAATGGGGATCAGGAACACCCCGAAATGGGGTCAGGGACACCCCAAAATGGGGACAGGGACACCCAGGCTCAGCCCCGCGGCCACCGCGGCGCCCAGGGCCACCAGGGCCACCAGGACCAGCCCTGGGGACAGAAACGGGGTCAAAATGGGGACAGGGACACCCCAAAATGGGGACAGGGACACCCAGGCTCAGCCCCGCGGCCACCGCCGCGCCCAGGGCCACCAGCGCCACCAAAACGGCCCCTGGGGACAGAAATGGGGTCAGGGACACCCCAAAATGGGGATCAGGGACACCCCAAATGGGGACAGAAATGGGGACAGGGACACCCAGGCTCAGCCCCGCGGCCACCGCCGCGCCCAGGGCCACCAGCGCCACCAAAACGGCCCCTGGGGGGACAAAACGGGGTCAAAATGGGGTCAGGGACACCTCAAAATGGGGACAGGGACACCCCGAAATGGGGACAGGAATGGGGACAGGGACACCCCAAAATGGGGACAGGGACACCCCGAAATGGGGACAGGAATGGGGACAGGGACACCCCAAATGGGGACAGGAATGGGGACAGGGACACCCCAAATGGGGACAGGAATGGGGACAGGGACACCCCAAATGGGGACAGGGACACCCCAAATGGGGACAGGAATGGGACAGGGACACCCCAAATGGGGTCAGGGACACCCCAAAATGGGGACAGGGACACCCCGAAATGGGGACAGGGACACCCCAAATGGGGACAGGGATGGGGACAGGGACAGCCAGGCTCAGCCCCGCGGCCACCGCGGCCCCCAGGGCCACCAAAACGGCCCCCTGGGGACAGAAACGGGGTCAAAACGGGGACAGGGACACCCCAAAATGGGGGACAGGGATGGGGACAGGGACACCCCAGGATGGGGACAGGGACACCCCAAAATGGGGACAGGGACACCCCAAAATGGGGACAGGGACACCCCAAAATGGGGACAGGGACACCCTGAAATGGGGTCAGGGACACCCCGAAATGGGGACAGGGACACCCCAAAATGGGGACAGGGACACCCCAAAGTGGGGACAGGGACACCCCAAAGTGGGGACAGGGACACCCCAAAATGGGGACAGGAATGGGGACAGGGACACCCCGAAATGGGGACAGGGACACCCCGAAATGGGGACAGGGACACCCCAAAATGGGGACAGGGACACCCCAAATGGGGACAGGAATGGGGACAGGGACACCCAGGCTCAGCCCCACGGCCACCGCGGCGCCCAGGGCCACCAGGACCAGCCCTGGGGACAGAAACGGGGTCAGGGACACCCCAAAATGGGGACAGGAATGGGGACAGGGACACCCCAAATGGGGACAGGGATGGGGATCAGGGACACCCCAAAATGGGGACAGGAATGGGGATCAGGGACACCCCAAAATGGGGACAGGGATACCCAGGCTCAGCCCCGCGGCCACCGCGGCCCCCAGGGCCACCAGGGCCACCAAAACGGCCCCTGGGGACAGAAACGGGGTCAAAATGGGGACAGGGACACCCCAAATGGGGACAGGGACACCCCAGGATAGGGACAAAAATGGGGACAGGGACACCCCAAAATGGGGACAGGGACACCCCAAAACGGGGACAGGGACACCCCAAAATGGGGACAAGGACAGCCCAAAATGGGGAGGGACAAGGACAGCCCAAAATGGGGACAGGAATGGGGTCAGGGACACCCCGAAATGGGGACAGGGACACCCCAAAATGGGGACAGGGACACCCCAAATGGGGACAGGGACACCCAGGCTCAGCCCCGCGGCCACCGCGGCGCCCAGGGCCACCAGCGCCACCAGAACGGCACCTGGGGGGGACAAAACGGGGTCAAAATGGGGACAGGGACACCCCGAAATGGGGACAAGAATGGGGACAGGGACACCCAAAATGGGGACAGGGACACTGGGGGGGACTGGGGGGAGATCTGGGGACATTTGGGGACATTCGGGGACATTCAGGGGTGATCGGGGGGCACTGGGAAGGTTTTGGGAACATTTGGGGACACTGGGGGGATCTGGGGACATTTGGGACATTCAGGGGGAATTTGGGGACATTCAGGGGTGATCGGGGGGCACTGGGAAGGATTTGGGAACATTCAGGGGAGATTTGGGGACATTTGGGGACACTGGGGGGGATCTGGGGACCTTTGGGGACATTCAGGGGGAATTTGGGGACATTCAGGGGGAATTTGGGGACCTTGGGGACATTCAGGGGGGGATCTGGGGACGTTTGGGGACATTCAGGGGGATTTGGGGACCTTGGGGACACCCAGAGCTCACCTTTGGAGGAGAAGAATCTCCGGAATTCATCGCCGAGATCACCTGGGGGAGAAACGGGGTGAGCTCGGACTGGGGGAGTTTGGGGCAAATTTTGGGACAAATTTTTGGGGATTTTGGGGCAAATTTGGGGGAATTTGGGGGTAAATTTTTGTGAGATTTTGGGGCAAATCCTGGGCCAAATTTTTGGGGGATTTTGGAGCAAATTTTAGTGGATTTTCGGGGCAAATTTTTGGGAATTTCAGGGCGAATTTTGGGGCAATTTCTGGGGGAATTTTGGGCAAATCTTTAGGAATTTGGGGGTAAATTTTGGGGGGATTTTGGGGCAGTTTTGGGGGCAAATATTTGGGAATTTCAGGGCGAATTTTGGGACAAAGTTTTGGGGAATTTCGGGGCAAGTTTTTGGAGCAAATTTTGGAGCAAATTTTAGTGGATTTTTGGGGCAAATTTTGGGGAAGTTTGGGGCGAATTTTAGGGCAATTTCTGGGGGAATTCTGAGCAAATCTTTAGGAATTCAGGGGTAAATTTTGGGGGGAATTTGGGGGCAAATTTTGGGGGTAAATTTTGGAGCAAACACTTGGGAATTTCAGGGCGAATTTTGGGACAAAGTTTTGGGGCATTTCGGGCCAAATTTTGGAGCAAACTTCGGCGACTTTTGGAGCAAACTTTAGCGGATTTTCGGGCAAATTTTTGGGAACCTCTGGCCAATTCTCGGCAAACTCCAGGAAGTTTTTAAAACAAATTCCTGCCGATTTTAGCGCCAAATTTTCCGCGATTTTCTCCAAATTTGCTGCGTGTTTTCCCCTGCGGTTTCCCCGGATTTTTGGGCTGAGTTGGGGCGGTTTTGGGGGCGGTTTTGGGGCGCTGGGCTCACCCTGGGGCCGGCAGCGGCGCAGGCACTCGCGCTCGTCGCGGTGGTTGTTGGCGTTGCCGCGGCAGCCGCCGTAGGTGAACTCGCGGCACGAGCGCTCGGCCGGGACGTAGAACCAGCGCGGGAACGCCGCCCGGCACGGCCCCGTCACCGGCGGCGCCGAGCACAGCTCTGGGGGGTGGGAAAAATACAAATTCAGCCTTGAAAATCCAAAATTTCCCTTCAGAATCCAAAATTTCCCTTCAAAGTTCAAATTTTCCCCCTTCAAAATCCAAAATTTCCCCTTCAAAATCCAAAATTTCCCTTCAAAATCCAAAATTCCCCTTCAAAATCCAAAACTTTCCCTTCAAAATTCAAATTTTTCCTTCAAAATCAAAAATTCCCTTCAGAATCCAAAATTTCCCTTCAAAATTCAAATTTTTCCCTTCAAAATCAAAAATTCCCTTCAGAATCCAAAATTTCCCTTCAAAATTCAAATTTTCCCCTTCAAAATTCAAATTTTTCCCTTCAAAATGCAAAATTTCCCTCAAAAGTTCCAAACTTCCCACTTCAAACCGCAAAATTTTCCCTTCAAAATCCAAAAGTTTCCGCTTCGGAATTCCCCACTTCAAAATTCAAAATTTCCCACTTCGGGATTCAAGATTCTTCCTTCAAGATTTTCCCTTCAAAATCCAAACTTCCCGCTTCAGAATTCCAAACTTCCCGCTTCAGAATTCCAAATTTTCCCTTCAAAACTCAAAATTTCCCCTTCAAAATCCAAAATTCCCCTTCAAATTTCAAATTTTCCCTTCAAACTCCAAAATTTTCCCACTTCAGAATCCAAAACTCCCTCTTGGAAACACGAAACTGCCTCTTGGAAATTTGAAATTTCCACATCAAAACCCAAAATTCCCCCTTCAGAATTCAACTTTTCCAGGGAAATCTGGCCCTGATCCAGTCAAAATTCAGAATTTTCACTTCGATTGGCACCAAATCTGTTTAAAATTCAAAATTTCCCGCTAAAACCCATCCCGAGTCCTCTCAAAATTCCAAATTTCAACTTCAATTTACAGCAAATTCCTTTGAAATTCCAATTTTCTGGGGAAATTTGGGCCAAATCCCTTCCGAAAAATCAGAATTTCTGCTGAATTTGCACCAAATCCGGAGTTACCTGCTAAGGAGGAATTGGTGGTGACGGGGCTGGAGAGAGCTGGGGAAAAATGGGAAAAAATGAGAAAAAATGGGGAAAAAATGGGAGAAAAAGGGGGGGAAATGGGGAAAATGGGGGGGGGGGGAATGGGAAAATAAAGGAAAAATAAAGAAGAAAGGGGAAGAAAGGGAAAGATGAGGGGAAAATGGGAGCAAACGGGGAAAAATGGGAAAAAATGGAGAAAAAAAAGGAGGAAAAGTGAAAAAATTGGAATAGAATGGGGAAAATTAGGAAAATTGGGAAAAACGGGGGGAAATAAGGAAAAAAATGGGGGGAAACTGGGAAAAACAGAAAAAATGGGGAAAAAAGGAAAAACAAACGGGCAAGAAAGGGAAAGACGAGGGGGAAAAAGGGAGAAATTGGGGGAAAACGGGGAGAAAATAGGAGAAAACTGGAAAAATTCTGAAATGGGGGAAAAATGGGAAAAATGGGAAAAAATGGGAAAAAATTGGAAAAAAATGGGAAAAAAAGGGAAAAAAATGGGGAAAAAAGGAAAAAATTGGGAAAAATGGGGGGAAAACAAAGAAAAATAAAGGGGGAAAATGGGAAAAAACAGGGGGAAAAAAAGGGGAAAAAAGGGAAAAAGCGGCACCGAAATGTTCCAAAATCCCGGCCCCGCCCCCTCCCGGTTTCCTCCCGGTGCCTCCCCGCAGCTCTCCCGGCACTCCCGAACTTGTTCCCGGTATTTCCCGGTTTTCCCCCGTTATTTCCGGTTCTCACCGGTGTTTCCCGGTCCCTCCCGGTGTTTCCCGGTTCCCCCCGGTCCCTCTCGGTTTTTCCCCGTTATTCCCGGCTCTCACCGGTTCCCGGTGTCTCCCCGCAGCTCTCCCGGCGCTCCCGCTCGCTCCCGAAGTTGTTCCCGTTTTCCCCCCGGTATTCCCCGGTTTCCCTCCCGGTATTTCCGGTATTTCCCGGTCCCTCCCGGTTTTTCCCGGCTCTCACCGGTGTTTCCCGGTGTCTCCCCCGCAGCTCTCCCCGGCACTCCCCGCTCGCTCCCGAAGTTGTTCCCGGTATTCCCCCGGTTCCCTCCCGTTATTTTCCGGTATTTCCCGGTTCCCTCCCGTTATTCCCGGCTCTCACCGGTATTTCCCGGTCCCTCCCGGCTCTCACCGGTGTTTCCCGGTGTCTCCCCGCAGCTCTCCCGGCACTCCCCGTTCGCCTCCCGAAGTTGTTCCGTTTTCCCCCCGTTATTCCCCGGTTCCCTCCCGGTATTTCCGGTATTTCCCGTTATTCCCGGCTCTCACCGGTGTTTCCCGGTGTCTCCCCGCAGCTCTCCCGGCACTCCCCGTTCGCTCCCGAACTTGTTCCCGTTTTCCCCCGTTATTCCCCGGTTCCCTCCCGGTATTTCCCGGTTCCCCCCCGGTCCCTCTCGGTATTCCCGGTCCCTCCCGGCTCTCACCGGTATTTCCCGGTCCCTCCCGGCTCTCACCGGTGTTTCCCGGTGTCTCCGTCCCGCAGCTCTCCCGGCACTCCCGCTCGCTCCCGAAGTTGTTCCCGTTGCCGCCGCAGCCGCCGAACACGAAACTCTCGCAGCTCCCGGAGGAGGCGTTGAAAAACCAGCGCGGGATGGAGGCGCGGCAGCGGCCGGTGAGCGCCGGTAACCGGCACCGGGCTGGAGAAAATACCCGTTATTGACCCGAAAATACCGAAATTTAACCCAAAATCCACCCTGAGCGCCGGTAACCGGCACCGGGCTGCGGAAACCGACACCGAAAACCCCCAAATTTAACCCAAAATCCAGCCTGAGAACCGTGAGCGCCGGTAACCGGCACCGGGCTGCGGAAATACCCGTTATTGACCCGAAAACACCGAAATTTAACCCAAAATACATCCTGAGAAACCTGAGCGCCCGGTAACCGGCACCGGGCTGCGGAAACCGACACCGAAAAACCCCCAAATTTAACCCAAAATCCACCCTGAGAAACCTGAGCGCCGGTAACCGGCACCGGGCTGCGGAAATACCCGTTATTGACCCGAAAACACCGAAATTTAACCCAAAATCCAGCCTGAGAACCGTGAGCGCCGGTAACCGGCACCGGGCTGGGGAACGGACTCGTTATTGACCCCAAAAATCCCGAAATTCACCCAAAATCTCCCCAAAAAATCCCCTCAGGCCCCGGTAACCGGCACCGGGCTGGGGTCGGGATCCGTTACCCGACCCCGAAATCCTTCCTGGGACCCCCAAAAGTTTGGGATCCCTTCCCAAAATTCGGAATTTTCGCCCCAAAATCCCCTTCGGGACCCCCCAAATCCTCCCCAGGACCCCCAAATCTCCTCTAGAACCCCCCAAAACTCCCCAAATCCTCCCCAGGACCCCTCAGTTCCCCCCCTAAACTCCCCCAAACTCCCCCTGGACCCCCTAAATCCCTTCCGGGACCCCCAAAATCCCCCCAGGACCCCCCAAACCTCCCCAAATCCCCCCCCCCCCCAAACTCCCCCAGGACCCCCGAAATCCCTTCCAGGTCCCCCCTAAAACTCCCCCGAACCTCCCCTCCAGGACCCCCAAAATCCCCCCCCCCCCCAAATTCCCCCCAGGACCCCCCAAATCCCCCCCAGATCCCCTCCAGGACCCCCCAAATTTCCCCAAATCCCCTCCAGGACCCCCCAAATCCCCCCCAGGACCCCCCAAAATCCCCTCCAGGACCCCCCAAATCCCCTCCAGGACCCCCCAAATCCCCCCACAGGACCCCCCCAAATTTCCCCAAATCCCCTCCAGGACCCCCCAAACCTCCCCAAATCTCCCGGGACCCCCCCAAATCCCCCCCAAAACTCCCCCAGGACCCCCTAAATCCCTTCCAGGACCCCCCAAACCTCCTCAAATCCCCCCCCTGGGACCCCCCTAATCCCCCCCAAATCCCCCCCAGGACCCCACAAATCCCCCCGGGACCCCCCAAAATCCCCCCCAGGACCCCCCCAAACCTCCCCCCAAAATCCCCCCAGGACCCCCCAAATCCCCCCCCAGGACCCTCCAAATCCCCCCCCAAATCCCCCCCAGGACCCCCCAAATCCCCCCGGGACCCCCCAAAATCCCCCCAGGACCCCCCAAATCCCCCCGGGACCCCCCCAAATCCCCCCCCAAATCCCCCCCATAAACTCCCCCAGGACCCCCTAAATCCCTTCCAGGTCCCCCCAAATCCCCCCCAAATCCCCCCCAGGACCCCCCAAATCCCCCCGGGACCCCCCCGGGACCCCCCAAATCCCCCCAGGACCCCCCAAATCCCCCCCAAATCCCCCACAGGACCCCCCAAATCCCCCCGGGACCCCCCAGATCCCCCCGTTCCCCCCCATTTCCCCCCCGGTACCGGCGGGGCCGCTCTCGGGGTCTCCGGCGGCGCCCCCCGCGCCCCCCCCCCAGCAGCAGCAGCAGCAGCGGGAGGAGCCGCCCCGCCGCCATCGCAGGTGAGCCCGTGACGTCACCCAGGTGCGCCGGCCACGCCCCCCCGCCCCCGCGCGCGCCGGCCACGCCCACCCCGGAACGGAAAAAACCACTCGGGGGAGGAGCAACGGCGGCTCAGGCCACGCCCACGAGGCGAGGCCACGCCCCTCCCCGAGCGTTATTCCCCGCTATGGGAGCGGTGGGGGGGAGTGGAGAGAAGCCACGCCCCCCTCATTTGCATGCGGGCGCGGGAAATCGCGCGGCGGGGGGGAGGGGTTGGGGGGGCTTGGGGGGATTTTGGGTGGGTTCTGGGGGGATTTTGGGGAGTTTTGGGGAGTTTTGGGGGATTTTGGGGGGGTTTATGGGGTCTGGGGGATTCTAGGGGGGTTTTGAGGGGATTTTGGGGGGGTTTGGGGGGGTTGTGAGGGGATTTTGGGGAGGTTTTGGGGGGTTTTGGGGGATTTTGGGGGGGGTTTATGGGGTCTGGGGGATTCTAAGGGGGTTTTGAGGTGATTTTGGGGGGTTTTGGGGGGGTTGTGAGGGGATTTTGGGGGAGGTTTTGGGGGGTTTTGGGGGATTTTGGGGGGGTTTATGGGGTCTGGGGGATTTCTAGGGGGGTTTTGAGGGGATTTTGGGGGGGTTTGGGGGGGTTTTGGGGAGTTTTGGGGGATTTTGGGGGGTTTATGGGGTCTGGGTGATTCTAAGGGGGTTTTGAGGTGATTTTGGGGGGTTTTGGGGAGTTTGGGGGGATTTTGGGCGGTTTTGGGGAGTTTTGCCGGAATTTTGGAGTCTGGGAGATACTGGGGAGATTCTGGAAACTTTTGGGGGGTTTTGGGGGAGTTTTGGGGGAGTTCGGGGGGCTTTTGGGGGGTTTTGAGGTGATTTCGGGGGGGTTTGGGGTGGTTTGGGGGGACTTTGGGGCGGTTTTGGGGGGATTTTGGGGAGGTTTTTGGGGAGTTTGGGGGGATTTTGGGGGGGTTTATGGGGTTTGGGGGAGTTCGGGGCTTTTGCGGGGGTTTTGAGGTGATTTCGGGGGGATTGGGGTGGTTTGGGGGGACTTTGGGCGGTTTTGGGGGGATTTTGGGAGGGTTTTTGGGGAGTTTGGGGGGATTTTGGGGGGTTTATGGGGTCTGGGGGATTCTAGGGGGGTTTTGAGGTGATTTTGGGGGATTTTGGGGGGGTTGTGAGGGGATTTTGGGGAGGTTTTGGGAGTTTTGGGGGATTTTGGGGGGTGTTATGGGGTCTGGGGGATTCTAGGGGGGTTTTGAGGTGATTTTGGGGGGGTTTTGGGGGGGGAGGTGGTTGAGGGAATTTGGGGAGGTTTTGGGGGGGTTTGGGGATTTCGGGGGGGCTTATGGGGTCTGGGGGATTCTAAGGGGGTTTTGAGGGTGATTTTGGGGGGTTTTGGGGAGTTTGGGGGGATTTTGAGCGGTTTGTGGGAGTTTGGGGGGGTTTTGGGGAGTTTTGCTGGAATTTTGGAGTCCTGGGGGTATTTTGGGGAGGTTCTGGGAAACTTTTGGGGGTTTTGGGGGAGTTTTGGGGGATTTCGGGGCTTTTGGGGGGTTTTGAGGTGATTTGGGGGGGCTTTGGGAGTTTGCCGGGATTTTGAGGGGTTTTGAGGTGATTTTGGGGGGTTTGGGGGGGGGTTTTTGGGGGGTTTTGGGGGGTTTTCGGGGAGTTATGGGGTCGGGGGGGATTTGGAGATTGGGGGGGACCTACGGAGGCGTTCCAAGACGTAAGCCACGCCCCTTCATTTGCATGTGACGCGGAAATCGCGCGGGCTGGGGGGGGGTATGGGGGGGGGGCTTTGGGGTCTGGGGGGGTTTTGGGGGCGGTTTTGGGGGGGTTTTGAGGCGGTTTTGGGGGCGGTTTTGGGGGTTTCAGGCGGTTTTGGGGGGGTTGAGGCGGTTTTGGGGGGGTTTTAGGGGCTCCGAAGGATTCCTGGGGCTGGTTCCGAGGGGGGTTTGGAGTTCGGAGAGAGTTTTTGGGGGCGTTTTGGGGGATTTTCGGGGGGTTCTGGGTGGTGGAATTGGGGTTTTGGGGGGAGTTTTTGAGGATATTTGGGGTCTGGGGGATTTCGGGGGGGGTTTTGAGGGGATTTGGGGGAGAGTTTTGGGATCCGGGGGGGTTTTGGGGCAGTTTTGGGGTCCGGGGGGGTGTTTTGGGGGGGGCTTTTGGGGCAGTTTTTGGGGTCCGGGGGTGTCGGGGGGGGGGAGGATCAGGGGGGAGCTTTGGGCTCCCGGGGTTTTTTGGGGGGGGGATTTTGGGGTCTGGGGGGGGCGATGGGGGACATTCCAAAGCGAAGGCCACGCCCACGCCACACCTCTCAACCACGCCCCTTTTAAGCCACGCCCCTGTCGGTAATGAGGAGGGGCTAGAATGGCATTCCATAATTAAGCCACGCCCCACACCACGCCCCTTTTAGGCCACGCCCCTACTCCGGGCATCAATGGGAGGGGCGACGAGGAAATTCCATATTAGGCCACGCCCTTTTAGGCCCCGCCCCTTTCTCGGGGGTCAATGGGGGGTTATAAGGCAAATTCAGCATCAAGCCCCGCCCCCGCTGACCAATGGGCGGGGCCAATGGGCGATCTCGGCTTAAGCCACGCCCCCCGTGGACCAATGGGCGGGGCCACTGGGCGGTTCCTCGGCTTAAGCCACGCCCCCCGCTGACCAATGGGCGGGGCCACTGGGGCGGTCTCAGCCTAAGCCCCCGCCCCCCGCCACGCCCTTTCAGGGCCCCGCCCCTCGCCCCCTACCCGCGGCGGCCGGGCCGGCAGCCGCGTCCCGAGCGATGGCGGCGCAAGCGGGCGGGGCGGCGGCCGGGCCGGGGGGCGCCGGGCCCGGGGGGGGCTCTCGCCGGGCCGGGAACGGGAACCGGGGGGGGCGCTCCCCGCTCCGGGGGTCCCCGGGCCGCAGCCCCGGCGTGCAGGCGCAGAGCGGCGCGGGTCACCGTCAAGTACAACCGGGCAGGAGCTGCAGCGGCGGCTCGACACCGAGCAGTGGATCGACGGCAGGCTCGCGGAGCTCTACCGGGGACAGGTAACGGGAACGGGAACCGGGGATGGGCTGGGGGAAACCGGGATCAGCACCGACACCGAGCAGTGGATCGACGGCAGGCTCGCGGAGCTGTACCGGGGACAGGGTAACGGGAACGGGAACCGGGGGATGGGCTGGGGGAAACCGGGATCAGCACCGACACCGAGCAGTGGAATGGACGGGCGGCTCGCGGAGCTCTACCGGGGGACAGGTAACGGGAACCGGGGATTGGACCGGGAATGGGGCAGGGGAACCCGGGAATGGGGCACAGAAACCGGGATCAGCACCGACACCGAGCAGTGGATCGACGGACAGGCTCGGGGAGCTCTACCGGGGACAGGTAACGGAACCGGGGATTGGACCGGGAATGGGGCTGGGGAACCGGGGGAATGGGCACCGACACCGAGCAGTGGATGGACGGGCGGCTCGCGGAGCTCTACCGGGGACAGGTAACGGGAACTGGGATTGGACCGGGAACGGGGCATGGGAACCGGGAACGGGGCAGGGGAACCGGGGATGGGGCAGGGAAACCGGGATGGGAACCGGGATCAGCAGCGACACCGAGCAGTGGATCGACGGACCGGCTCGCGGAGCTCTACCGGGGACAGGTAACGGGAACCGGGAACCGGGAACGGGGCAGGGGAACAGGGATGGGCACCGACACCGAGCAGTGGATCGGACGGTACGGCTCGCGGAGCTCCTAACCGGGGACAGGTAACGGGAACCGGGACCGGGGATGGACCGGGAACGGGGCAGGGAACCGGGATCAGCACCGACACCGAGCAGTTGGATCGACGGCAGGCTCGGGGAGCTCTACCGGGGACAGGTAACGGTAACGGGAACGGAATTGGGGAGCGGGAACCGGGGATGGACCGGGAACGGGGCCTGGGGAAACCGGGAACGGGGCAGGGAAAACCGGGATCAGCACCGACACCGAGCAGTGGATGAACGGACGGCTCGGGGAGCTCTACCCCGGGGACAGGTAACGGGAACCGGGAACGGGAACCGGGAACGGGAACCGGAATGGACCGGGAACGGGGCAGGGGAAACCGGGAATGGGGCAGGAGAAACCGGGAATGGGAACCGGGGATGGGAACCGGGATCAGCACCGACACCGAGCAGTGGATCGACGGACGGCTCGCGGAGCTCTACCGGGGACAGGTACCGGGAACCGGGAACGGAACCGGGAAGATGGGGCTGGTGGAACCGGGGATGGGCACCGACACCGAGCAGTGGATCGACGGCAGGCTCGGGGAGCTCTACCGGCGGACAGGTAACGGGAACCGGGAACCGGGGGATGGACCGGGGAACGGGAACCGGGGAACAGGGATCGGGGCAGGGGAACCGGGATCAGCAGCGACACCGAGCAGTGGTATGGACGGGCGGCTCGGGGAGCTCTACCGGGTGACAGGTAACGGGAAACTGGGGATGGACCGGGAACGGGGCATGGACCGGGGAATAGGGGCAGGGAACCGGGATGGGAACCCGGGATGGGCACCGACACCGAGCAGTGGATGGACTGCAGGCTCGGGGAGCTCTACCGGGGACAGGTAACGGGAACCGGGATTGGAACGGGAATGGGGCAGGGGGAACCGGGATGGGAACCGGGATCAGCATCGGACACTCGAGCAGTTGGATCGACGGGCGGGCTCGGGGAGCTCTACCGGGGACAGGGAACGGGACCGGGAACGGGAACCGGGGATGGACCGGGAACAGGAGTGGAGGCTCGGGGAGCTCTACCGGGGATGGGTACCGGGGACTGGACCGGGACCAGGGACTGGAACGGGGATGGAGGCTCGGGGAGCGGGACCGGGACTGGAACGGAACCGGGGATGGAGGCTCGGGAAACGGGACCGGGACTGGGAACGGAACCGGGACCGGGCTGGGGGATGGAGGCTCCGAGAGGGTTCCGGGGTGGGGCACCGGGAACCGGGATGAGGATGGAGACGGGGA
The DNA here is from genome assembly GCA_039654755.1 of Calcarius lapponicus. NCBI lineage: Eukaryota > Metazoa > Chordata > Aves > Passeriformes > Fringillidae > Calcarius > Calcarius lapponicus. The sequence goes on along the minus strand of JBBFKN010000338.1, from coordinate 1,262 downwards.
TGGGTCCGGGACCAGGACCGGGGACTGGGAAATGGACCGGGAAATGGACCTGGGAACTGAACTGGGACCGGGATTTAGGACGGGACCGGGAAATGGGAACCGGGACAGGGAGGGAGCGGGACAGGGACCGGGAGATGGACCCGGGGCGGGAACTGAACATGGGACCCAGGGATTTAGGAACGGGACCGGGACCGGGAACCGGGACAGGGACCAGGAACGGGACCGGCAACCAGGAAATGAACCGGGACCAGGGACCAGGGGTGGGGATGGGGATCGGGGCCGGGAGCAGGAGAAGAAAACGGGACCGGGAATGGGACCGGGAACGGGACCAGGACCAGGGAAAGTAAAACGGTGATCGGCACCGGGAACTGCACGCGGGAGCGGGGACCGGGAGATGGAACGGGGACCGGGGAGTAGGAGCGGGGAACGGGGAAATGGACCGGGAATGGGACTGGAAACGGGACCGGGAACGGGACCGGGACCGGGAATGGGACCAGGATGGGGGACCGGGAAATGGGGATCGGGAACAGGACCGGGATGGGGACCCGGAGCAGCGACCGGGACTGGGAAATGGGAAAGGGATGATGGGCACCGGGACCGGGATGGGAACCGGGAGTGGGATCAGGAACGGGACCGGGACCAGGACGAGGACTGGGAATGGAACCGGGAGGTGGGACCGGGATACAGGAGGAGAGAACGGGGACGGGACCGGGACCCAGAACAGAACCAGGAGGAGGGAATGGGGGACCCGGGAACGGGAACCGGGAACGGGACCGGGACAGAACCCCGGGAGCCGGGGAACGGGGACCGGGAGGGGGACCGGGAATGGCATCAGGACCGGGAACGAGAACCGGGACCAAGAACGGGACCCGGGAGTTGGGAACGGGAACAGAACCGGGGCCCGGGGAATGGGGACCGGGAGTGGGACCGGGAACAGAACCGGAGCTGGGAACGGGGGACCGGGAACGGGGACCGGGAACAGAACCGGGACCAAGAACGGGACCAGGAACGGACCCGGGAGTTGGGAACGGGGGACCGGGAACAGGACCGGGAACAGAACCGGGACCAAGAATGGAAACCGGGAGTTGGAAACGGGGACCGGGAACAGGACCGGGAACAGAACCGGGACCGGGAATGGCATCAGGACCGGGAATGGGACCGGAAACAGAACCGGGACCAAGAACGGAAACGGGAGTTGGGAACGGGGACCGGGAACGGGACCGGGAACAGAAACCGGGACCAAGAACGGGACCAGGAACGGA